>MU106337.1:0-136538 GCA_012274485.2 Sinapis alba | reverse complement strand
AATTACATGAGAAGTTTATGTTTTAATTTAGTCTCAAGTAGTTTACTTGGTAGTTTGGTAATTAATAGACTATCCAATTATTCAATAAATAATATTAAAGGAAATACTTTAGACTAGTATTAAAAAGTTTTTACCACAAAATAATACATATGAAGATAAAAATCAAAATATTTTATTAAAGAGGTAAATATATATATATATGTATATCCATAATGTTAATTAATATAGATTTAGGGTTTAGAGTTAAAAGGTGAAATTTTAGGGTTGAGATTTTAATTTTAATTTTAAAAAATAAAAAAAAAAATTAAATTTTTTAAAATAAAAGAGACTATTTTAGTATTTTTTTGAATGATATTTTATAATGAAAATTTAAAAATATTATTTGAAAGAATTACTTTAATATTAATTAGAAAGTATTTTTTTACATCTAATTAGAAAATATTTTAAACTCGAATTATTTTATGTTGTAGTCAATCCACTCTATAGTACTCCCTCTGTTTCATAATAAGTGTCGTTTTACATCTGCGCACACAGATTAAGAAAACATTTAATTTTACATATTTTCTATATAAAAGCATCATTTCCCATACACCTAACTATATTTCAACCAATAGAAAATTAAACTAAAAAATAAAATTCTTAAATTTTGTATTGAAATACGAAAACGACACTTATTTCGTAACAAAAAAATTTCTCTAAAACGACACTCTTTGTGAAACGGAGGGAATATTAAATATGGCAGCATAATCTTATAAAATGTTAATTTTTTTGTCAATAAATTTTCATTGGTCGTTTTTTTGAAAGTGATGTATATAATTTTGAAGCAACTTAAATAAATCAAACAACTTCATGACTTTCCGTGCATTTTTAACATAAAAATAGCAGCGTCGTTCACGCTCTTTTTCTCTCTGGTTTTGCCAACTTTTGGAGTGGCTTTGGCTACAAAACACTGCACGTGCATTCGACTATGAGATCGCCACGTCGGTAACTGAGATGCTCTTTTGTTTTGTCGAGAAGAACAACAACAAAGAGGCAAGTCGCCTCGCGGCCTCGCTATGCTCACACCAGTCTTCTTCACCTTGACTAAATCATTCATTCATTCTGCTATTTGTTCTTCTAATTATTACTCCTATAATTATACGACGATACGTGTTTTATACCTTTTTTTGTAAAAGAACGTGTTATATACTTACAAGTTACAACATCATTATCCCGAGGTTCTTATTATTATTTTTTATCTGATTTTTTTTTAAAAAAATAAAAATTAACCAATTGCGGACTGCCATGTGTCAATGAGACCCGCAAACAGTGCAAAAATGGTTCTTATTTCATAGTTTTTGTAATTGTTTCTTGCACTGTTTGCGGATTCTATATGTCAGTAAGGTCCGCAAACAGTGCAAGAGCTCCACTTAAGAGTCTTGGATAAAGATACTCTTAGAGCATGATTAAATGAGAGTTCTTAACGGAGATTCTTAGCAGAATTTAAGAACCGGTTCTTAACTTTTCATTTGTTAAAGTTAAGAACCGGTTCTTAAATTCTGGTAAGAATCTCTGCTAAGAATCCAAACCCACCTTTAATCTTGGTCTTACATCCCTGGTTCGACCAGATTGCTTGTTGTGGATGAACCGGCTGCGTGACTGCGTGTTGCATTAACTAATTATTATACCGTTTAAATATTGAATTATCTAAAACTATATATATTTGATATGTAAAATCCACGCAGAATGGCAATCTGATAATGTCATTTTGTACCGGCCTGAACTAATTTATGTATCGTTGAAATTGGCTTTATCTGCTCGTTATTCACTTATTGTTAGCTATCCAAAATTAGCAAATTCATATATAAATTTTCAACAAATACCAACTCTACGGCTCTTTACAACAACCTCCTCCACACAAAAAGCCACATTCATATAATAAATAATGATTATAGAGGATATAATTAAGCATGATACCATATAAAAGAAGAAAAGAATAAGAGCAAACATTACATCACTATCTCAAACTGCTCCTTTTAGTTTTTGTCGACTCTAAGTAGCTAACTTTCATGATAGCAACTTCGTAGAGTTCTAGACATGAGATCTAAAAGCTTTTTGTCTGATATTAGATGAGCAGAAGTTTCTGCGTTTGCCTCTGAAACGTTGATACAACCGCAAATCTTTTCGATTTGAACACCAATATCTTTAGCAAGCTTTTCAGCACCATCTTTTGAGAGAATGGTGTCGAAACAAATGTATCTACCAAAGGCGGTTTTATCCCCCAAACCTTCCCATAAACGTACGTGAATTTTAGCCAACCGGTTAACATCCATTGTCGCCAATAATCCGTTGCGATACATATCTTTTGCTCCTGTATTTATTAAAAAAAATAGACGTATTTGTAAAAAAAAATAGACGTCAAAATCTTATTAGCTGTCTTTGTCTCCCTTGTGAAATGGGCCACCCGTGAACTACGTATACATGCCAATACTTTTTTTTTATTTTGAAGCTATATACTCCTTCCATTTCATTTTAATTGTCGTTGTAGAGGAAAATTTTTGTTTCAAAATAAATGTCATTTTAGAATTTCAATGAAAAATTTATTAAGATATTATTTAGTTTATTTTTCTATTGGTTAAAATATGGTTATGTGTACAAATAATTATGTTTTTATTTTGAAAATAAACAAAATTATATGTTTTATTAATATTTGTGCATAAACTTATAACGACAATTAAAATGAAACGGATGGAGTATATTATAGCATAACATTATTTTTGGACGGTTACACAATTTTGGATTCACATTCATTATAAATAGTAGTGCATGATTAGTAAATGTTTAGATTGTGAATAACATAAATGTATGATTGAATTCCTAAACGTTAATAAACGTTATAGTTACTCAAATAATCGTATATATCTATCACTAAGGTTCGTTTTAAATTACCTTTGAGATAAGCCAAGGTTGAAGTGGAGTTAAGTTGGAAGAAGTCATGACCAGTGATAAGAGCAGGACATATAGTGGCAAGCTTTAATCCTTTTGAATCTGCGATTCTCCACGCAGCTTTCTCTGCTTTCAATTTTCCAAGTGCATACCAAAGCTGTGAATCAGACAATATTAGTATTAATTATGGTGGATCCAGAGAAAACATTATCATATTATAAATAGTAACAAAAACAAATGAAAAATTATGATTTTATTTTACCTTATTATCGACGCAGAGCTGTTCATCGCTCCAGCTTTCTTCATTGATAATAGAGTGATCAAGATCATTAAGGGAATTGTCTTGCAAAGCACATGCTAAGAGAGATGATGTGAAGACGCATTTTCTCACTGACACTGTTCTTGTACATGCTTCTATTACATTTTCACTCACTTTTGCTTCTAATTCCGCCATTGACTTCTGCAAAATATTTGCAAATGAACATCATGAGTACCACCATACATTTTGTTAGAACGAGAAACTATGACAGATTAAAAAGAGTTTTTTTTTTAAAGATGAAAATTAGAAAGGAACTACATGATGACATGATATGATGACATGTATGCTGTAATTACTGAAACAAATGATATTGGTTCGCCCACGTTTCAATTAATAGTTGCCTTAGATAAGGTATCCACAACCAATCACATCGTAATCAAAACCTCTTTTTCTAGAGAGCTGTCATTATTAGTAGGTAGAGAATATGCAGGTATGAGGGGAGGTCACAGTTAACTCTCAAGCAAGTGGAACCTACTATCAATCTAGAAGTGTAGAAATTTCATGCTGCAACTCAAAACTCTCTTTAGAATCAGGTGGTTGAGGATGAATATTTGTCAAAAATGTTGATAGAAACAAAACAAATCGCTCAAAATCTCAAACAAAATTGGCATATTTTCAATATATTCAAATGCAATCAACCAACTCTTTTTATTTATTTTGTTGGTAGCGCAGAGCTATCAACCCTTTCTGTTTTCAACAAAAAGATATAAACAATCTAAAGTTTTAAAGAAAAAGTATTTAGATCATTGAAATTTATAATTGTGATTGAAAATAAGTACACTATATAATCAACAAACATTCAGAAAGACTAAGGTACTTGCTAAGTACCAACCACAGGTCATAACCACTTTTATTAACAAGAAAGTAGAGACACTTAAGAGGTCTTCTAGAAACAAAACGATGGAAAGTATAAAGTAATTAAAAAATATATATCAACTTTGTCACATTCTCATATACACACCTAACACGTACGGCTATGCTTCCATAACAAACAAACAAAAGTTATTTGAATCACGCAGAAAACCACACAAGTAATTAATTGCGTCATGTGATATTAATTATCATACGTAGTTGCATGAGTATAAGTATCTACGTATAAACAAGGATGGAAATAATTATACGTTTATTATATGTGATTTGGTGTGCATTTGTATATTAGAGGATGATGAAACTGTGAAACATACCGAATAGCCAGAGATCCCAGCTGGATCTACAAATGCTGAGGTGTGGAAAACGCCATCACAACCATCGAATGCTTTAATCAAACTCTCTGTCTCTGTTAATCGTGAAACTACTGAAGTAATCCTGTTGCCATACGACGCCGTTTCAGCTTCAGCTTCCATCTCGCTCACTTTCTCTTTGTCCTCTGCATATTTTTTTTTCCGACCAGAGTAGGGAGAATGAATTAAACTCCAAAAAAATAAAAAAAATAGTAATAATAATCAAACTCGAAAGACTCAAAACTTTATAATTTATATATAATCAACTTTATTTTTAGAGAAATTCCGATAGATAACTCTTTTAATTTGTTTGTCACAAAAATAGTTTTTAAAGAAAAAAATGACTAAAATATTTTTTTTAAGCTAAAAAATGCATATAAATGCATTTATACCCCTAGGGTTAGCTAATTTAGACTTTAGAGTTTAGAGTTAAGGGGTGGGTTTAGGGTTAGAGTTTCAAATTTAAAAAAAAAAAGTATAAAAAAATCAAAATTTCAAGAAAAAAAAATCTATTTTGGTCATTTTATTTTTAGGGCTATTTTGTGACAAAAACTTTAAAAAAGCTATTTAAGAGAATTGCACTTATTTTTATTTTCTTTTCGTAAATCATTTGAACTTAAAAAATCTTCGTAATAGTAAGTGTAAAATTTACCTGGACAATCAACAACGATTCTCACGGAGTATCCATGAACAAGAAGACGCTTGACAATGGCGCGACCAAGGTATGAAACTCCGCCGGTAACACAAACCAATCTGTTTCCGGCGTCGGAACCAAGATCCATCGCATTTCTTGATTTACCACCTCTCGAGCCTCGGAATCCTTCGTCATCTCTTCTCCTCTGCACAGCGGCGCACATGAACTCCTTCAGCTCCGCCGAGAACTTCTCTGACGAACGTACAATCCTCATAGTCTGGAGTACACAACAAATTAACGAGTTAAAGAAGTTTAACTCCTCTGTTCACTGCCTTTTGCTTCTTCTTGTTTGCGTTGGCTATGAGTTTAGAGAAGGGAGAGAGAGAGAGAGTTACACAGAAGATAGAGAAACGAGGAAGACCATATATATATATATATAGCGAGAGAAAGAGCAGAGATAGAAAGCCAGTTTTCAAAAAAAAAAAAAAAAAAAAAAAAAGCAGAGGTTGTCGGTACACAACATCACACTAGATTTGCAAAGAGTCTCTGATCTTTCCAAGAAAGACAAGTGTCTTCAAATCAGCTTATCGGCTCGGCTCGGCTCGGCTCGGCTTTGGTATATATACGATCCCATCAACTTTGTATTTATTCGCCATTTGTTAATGCGTCTTTTAAATCATCTCCAGAACCAAATTCATTTTTGAAGTTAGAAAAAACTTTTGAAAGTTTTCCATTCTCAAAGATTGATTTCAAATTAAATTTTTACATTTTATATTATTGTCTTTTTAACCAAAAATTAATAAAGTTAATAAAACTTTTATTTAGCAAGAAAATATATAATAAAATATTATACACACTATTAATTAATAACATAATACATTTTATTAGCATAATATTTGCATTTCAAAACAGTAATTGAGTCTTTATTTTATTCGTAGATTATAAGTTAAAAGTTGTTGAAATCTCATACTTTCATAAGTTAATGTAATATTCCCTCCGTTTCTAAATAATTCATATTCTAGCAAAAAAATATTTTAAAAAATTACATTTTTTACCTTTTCAATGCAGTTTTTAGTAGATAATAATGATAAATTGTAAACTTCAAGAAAATTAATTTATTTATTGAATTTTGATTGGTTAAAAATTATGGAAAATAGTTAATCACAAAAAAATATACATTTAATGTTAAGATTTAATATGTTTTATTAACATGTGTGAAAAAACTAAAACATATAACATTTTGAATCGGAGAGAGTAATTTATTTTCATATAATTTTATCTTTTTGTATTTTTGCTTTATAATTTGTATTAGAGAAATTTCATAGAATAGCTATTTTAATTTATTTTTACAAAAATAACTTTTAAGGAGAAAAATGATCACAATGTTTCATTATAGAGGTGTTTCATTATAGAGGTGTTTCATTATAGAGGTAAGTACATCTTTATAACCATATGGTTAACTAATCTAGATTTAGAGTTTAGAGTTAATCTAGACTTAGAGTTTAAAATTA
Organism: Sinapis alba; assembly: GCA_012274485.2. Classification (NCBI taxonomy): domain Eukaryota; kingdom Viridiplantae; phylum Streptophyta; class Magnoliopsida; order Brassicales; family Brassicaceae; genus Sinapis; species Sinapis alba. The sequence continues at coordinate 129,929 of MU106337.1, read as the reverse complement.
AAGAATATGATTTTGGAGGTAGAGTTTTAAATATTAAAAAATAAATATTAAATTTTTTTTTTAAAAACTGTTGATCATTTTTAAGATTATTTTTATGATAAAAACTTAAAAATATTTAAGAGAATTGTCCATAAATAATTGAAATGACTTAGAAATATGAAATTTCAAAATATGAAATTTCACTGTTTAAAATTTCAAATTAAGTTCTGAAGTTGCTTTGGAGTACACAAAACATCAAATTTGAAAATTTGAAGCTAATCTTAGAAATGTTTTAGATAATATAATAGTACTTTAAAATAAAATTACATCTGCCCTTTTTTAACCGACAATAATTATATTGTTTTAAATTAGACATTGATTCTAAAATTCAAACGGCCTCTAACAAAGCATAATAAGAATTTTGAATATTTCACTTAAGCTTATCCATAATGTATTTTTGTCTTTACAATATATTAAATTATAAAAAAAATTAAACTATTTACATAGTTGAAATTTATACAAATAAAGATGAAATCGGAAATCGGTCATTTTGTCGATATAGACATTATTTCACTAACTAAAAATAGTCTATTAACATTATTTTCACTAATTAAAAATAGTCTATTACAAATACTACTTCCAATAAACTATAGAGTCTTCATGTATACCAATACAGATTATAGTCAAATAGTACATCTGACTGATTAGAGTACTAGATTTTCGGTTTCGTATATCAGCTTAAATGATCTTTCTGTGTATTTGTATAAATAAATTCTTAGAAATAACCACGTTTTACTTGAGAATTTTTATCGCACTAATATTACTATAAACTACAGAGTCAAATACGTTACAATAGTAAAAAAGAAAATACTATAACTACCGTTACTTTAAGACTAAAATAATTTAGTGGTGGTGGATGTATATTAATTTGACCAGAAGGTCGTATAACACGACTGATATTTTGCATGTACTTGGTTTCTCTCCAAACCTCTATCATGAGATTCATTAAGGTCAAACTAGTTGATAATAAGACAGCTAATTGGACTAAGACAAGTTAACGAGCTTACAATAAAAATATCAAAGTATTTAATGATTTGGATAAATTGCTATAGTTATTAAGTTCTGATGCCAAAACGTAAAATATATTCTTCTTATTTTTGTAATAAATAAAATATCTGACCAATTATTCTCTAATTATAAGGATTTCTGGTGATTGAAAAATAATATTACTCTCTCCGTTTCAAATTACTTATCGTTTTAGAGTATAATTTTTGTTTTAGAATAAATGCCATTTTCGGTTATTAATATAAAATTTATTGGTAATATTTTCTATTCTATTTTTCTATTGGTTGATATATAGTTACATATATTGATAATAGTATTTTTTTGAAAATATATAAAATTAAATATTTTTAATCTGTTTGCATGATAACTAATATGAAACGGAGTGAGTATTATTTATACACATGATGATTATGGAACGTACATGGATTTTGTCTGTGACTCTTGTTTATAAAGCCAAATATATTCATGGCTGCAGCACATTTCACCAAATCTTTTTACTTTATGGGTTTACTGTTAAAAACTAAATGAAAAAAAACGCAAAACACTAAATTCTCTTGAATGGACAAGAATGTTAAATTTTGCAAAATTTAATGTTTTAAATTTAAACCGTATGATTCTTCTTCTTTTTTTAACGCAAATGAATTAACGTGCAACACATTGGACCAACTCTGATTACTTAATTATGGGTTACTATTTCTTTTAAAGGGCTAATCTATTCCTCTTGCTCAGAAGGTCTGTAACAAAAAAGAAAAAAGAAAGGCAAAATCTACTGCTCACAAAATCATTAAAGGTAATTAAAGATAAGCTTCGCCATTACTATAAGGAAATTAATTGTTATCGGATGACATATTAAGACCATCTCCAATGGTTTACTCTATTTTTTACACTAAAATAGAGTGACTCTATAATAGAGTTGGAGTTTGCTCCAATGTTACTCTATTTTAGAGTAAAAAATAGAGTGATGAACAAAAAATAAACAACTTACTCTATATTTGGAGTAAACCTATTTTTCACTCTATTATAGAGTGGAAAATAAAGTACCATTGGAGCACTTTTTACTCTAAACTCTATTTTAGAGTGAAAAATAGAGTGGGGTTGGAGATGCTCTAAGTCAGTCAACCTAATAACACCATCGACCATGGATATACTTCCTTCATTTTTTTAATATATGATGTTTTAAGATTTTGAACATAGATTAAAAAATATTATTAAATTTTAATATTTTCTAAATAAATATTCCTTTGTTTGGATTTAATTATCGTTATAGGGAAAAAATTTGTTTCAAAATAGTTGTCGTTTTAGAGTTTCAATGCAAAATTTATTAAGAAGATTCTTCAATTTATTTTTCTGTTGGTTGAAATATGGTTAGGTGTATAGGTAGTTGTGTTTTTATTTTAGAAATATACAAAATCATATGTTTTTTTAATATGTGCATAAACCTAGAACGATAAGTAAAATAAAATGGAATGAATATATGTTTAATTATCTACCTAACCACAATTCAAACAATTATAAAATAAAATGTATAAATATCATTGGTCATTAAATATTTAATATTTTTTTGTCATTAAACATTATAATTTAGAATAATTTTTTTCTCTAAAATATTATATATGAAAAAAACGGAGGAGTATGATATTGCAGGGAACTCAACCGTACATTAATATTACTCACAATCTAAAACTATATAATAATCATGTATTACTGTAGATCGGGTGATTATCGTAATCGTCAACTTTCTAAGCCTGCTTTGGGTCAAAACAATTAACGAGGGCGAGAAAAACGAAGATGCATTGGAGTTGCTTGGTCAAAATTTTCAATTCTGCTTTTGGGCCAACTTTTTTATGCTTTGACCACAAAGTTACAATTCAGATTAATTTATCAAATTTCAAAAATGTTAATTATATTTATTAAATTTTAATTGATTTAAAATTATGAAAAATAAAAAATTACTAAATTATGCATTTATAGTAAAAATTTAATAATTTATAGTATAGATTTAATATGTTTTATTAATATATATGAAAACTATGTAATAGATTATTTTGAAATAGAGATTCGAAGGAAATTGACGTAACTGTATAAGATGGAATGTTGTTAATTTGACATGGAAAGAAAAACATTTGAAAAAAAAAGAAAAGATAAGATGTGGCAGTCAAGATTGGGTTACACGGCTCGGCTTAAATGTCTCGGCTGAGAGGGAAAACGCGATTTCTTTGTGGTCAACACGTGTTGAATGACAAGTAGTCACGGACTAACTAGTGATTTTATTATCTCAACAGTACTTCCCTTACATCCAGCAATCGAGATGGTTAAGTCAATGGGACTGTAAAAACAACCGATTCATTTTGTTAATGGTTATAAACTTACTCCCTCCGTTTTCTTATATAAGTCGTTTTAGAGAAAAAAAATTGTTTCAAATTATATGACGTTTCCAGTTTTCGATGTAAAATTTATTAACAGTTAATGTTATATGACTAATGATAATATACCTTCTATTTTATCATTGGTTGAATTGTGGTTAAGTAAATAATTAATGATGTTTTTGTCACCATGCTTTCAGAGAAGTGGCGGTCCGAATCAGGAATCTTTCACAAAATTATCAACTAATCAGAACTTCCGCTATTGGTGGACTGTTGCACAGAAAGTTGTCTAGAAAATATAAAAATTTAATTATATTCTTAATCTACGTGTATAAAAGTAAAACGACTTATATTAAGAAACGGAGGAAGTATAACTTATACTCCCTCTGTTTTTTAATATAAGTCGTTTTAGTATCATGCACATAAATTAACAAAATAATCAATACAAAAACATCATTAATTATTTACCTAACTACAATTCAACCAATAACAAAATAGAATGTATATTACTATTGGTCAGATAACATTAACTGCTCATAAATTTTACATCGGAAATTGAAAACGTCCTATAATTTGGAACAAAAGAAATTCTCTAAAACGACTTATAATAAAAAAACGGAGGGAGTAATTACAATTACATACTCCACGATTTTGACTTTTGATAAGGAAGCCACCAGGTTTTTATTCCGTCCAGTTTGTCAGGCGAAAGAAAGACCATGTTTGTGTCACTGTGTGGTCTATGTTATTTGTCACACATTCTAAATATGATTATGACCAAAGTCGTATATTTCGTTTACTCTTTTTCGGAAGGGGTCCATTGGCCATAGTGAGAAACTGAGAAGTTAAACGCGACGCGTAGTGCTATCAAAGTCGTTAGGCAAATTCGTTTCCTAAAGTCAAAACCAACCATACTAATATTTAGCCACCTACCAAAAAAAATAACGCTATTTGTTAATGGGCTTTAAATCAAATGTTAGTGGACTTATTGGGTTTAATGTTTATGAGCTTTTACTCGAAACGATATCGTTTTGAACACGTTTCCACTTCTTTTCCCGTCGGAGCTGGGAGACGACAAAAGACAGAGATAATCACTGAGGAAGAAGGAGCAGCAAAGAGTGAGAATGGAAGACGCTACTTTTCCTGTGCGCCATAGAAAGTTTTCATTAGAAAGTAAGGTAACTTGAAAAATCTAATCCATTAATTTTCATGTATTTTGGTCTCTATTTCATCTGTGCAATCTGTTTAAAAATTGTTTTGGGAAGGGAAACAAGACAGAGATTGTGATCTGTAGCTATGAAGATCATATCCTTGTGAGTTTTGTTTGTGTTTAAGAGCTTACTTTCACTGAGATGTTAAAGTCATAGTTCTCTCTATCTTTTTTTTTCAGGTCATAGCAACACAGTTTGGAGCCATGGGAACTCTATTGCAAGCTAGGTCTCTCATAAAAAAAAAATATTATTGTCCTTCCTTGTTTTATACTTATACGATTTATTATGGAGTGAACTTGAGAGAGCTCATGATGTTCATTGGTTGTGAACATCTGAGTGTTTCTTTCTTTTGTTGACAGGAAGGAAGAAGGGATGTCTGTTGAACCAACATTCAGTGTCTCTGTGATATTCGGAAAGCGTGATGAGGTAGCAAATCTTAAATCATATTATTGTAGTACCTTTACATAGTTCATACCTGCAAAAATCTTAAAAGTAGTTTTTTTTGCCTACTATGTGCTCTTCAAGCCAATGCTGATAGCAACTGCTCGAAGACTCATTGACCACATAAGGTCTCTCTCTCTCTTTCCTTCAATTCATGATTCAAAAATGGAAACACAAAAAGGGATCGAACTCTATAGTGATCCAATCTCTTTTTGATTTCTCCAGTTCTTTTGTTCCCTCTAAGCCTCTGGTTCTTTCACTTGGTCTAAAAGAACACTCTTCGGTACTTTACATTTTGCTTGCACTATGGAAAAGTCTGCATCAAACCAATGATTCTTAAGGGATTGTTCTATGTGTAGGAGACGTTGAAGGAAATAGTAGCGGCTGTGATAGAGAATCGCCTTTGGTATAGGATTAACGAGAAGATGTTGTTGTGTCTTTACTTCTTGGTTGATATTATTAATGAGAATTTGTTTTTTACTCCCTCAGTTTCATATTAGTTGTCGTTCTAGGTTTATGCACACAAACTAAAAAAATATTTAATTTTACATATTTTCAAAATAAAAACACTATTACCAATACACATAACCATATATCAACCAATAGAAAAATAGAATATATAAAATTACTAATAAATTTTGCATTGAAAACGACACTTATTTTGAAACAAAAATTATACTCCAGAATGACAAATAATTTGAAACGGAGAGAGTATTAGTTTGGTAATTCAAATAAAAGAAGACCAACCTTGTTTCGAGATTAAAAATTTATGTCATGAACTCTCTTTCTCTCTCTGTTTTCTCCACCACAATTATTATTTTCTTCACACAGAAACATAAACAAACAATGAAGAAGATACTAAGCAAACGCTGTATATATATGTAGCACATCATAAACCACGCATTAGTGGCCAAAAGACAATAAGAAGACAAGACATTGTACTAGTTTGTCACATAATATGAACCTGTCAAAATAAATTACACAATAAATATAAACACAAATTTATCTTTCGTTTTTGGTCTTCAAAGGGAACTTGGGGCTTTAGTCAAGATCCCCTGTCTCTTCCCTGTGCTTGTGTTCTGTTGTCTCGATGACTTACGAAACTCAATCGTTTCTGTGTCTTAACGCGTTTAGCTGATTCTCTAACTGTAGATAGTAGGAAAAGAGATTTGCATTTAGCGCCATGGATAGTGAAGGTTCATAGAGTTGTATCATTTATTTTGTGTGTAATTATGTATTTAAGATTTTATGTCAAGAGGTAATGATAGTGAATGAAGTTAATTAATGATCTCAGTTTAAATAATTTAATGTGGGAGTCTTGCTAGAATAATGTAAGAATACAACAAACCTGCCTATTTCTCTGCTTGTGTTTCTTTACTTCTTCTGTTAGGCTCATAAAGCTGTGACATCACAAATGAAAATAAAATAAGTAATTCAATGGTTAGTAGTAATTAGGGTCTTTTTGGTGAAAGTAAAATAGATAGAGATACCTTTGTTGCAGTAGCATGACTTGGGTCTGAAGTTCTCTCTCCCGTGAAGTTGCAGGAGGCGCCTACATAATTTACGTATGATATCAAATTTCGGGTTAATGAACATAATTTGATTCGATGGCAAATTTGAAAACCTCTTCTTCTTTTACCTGCAATAGCTCATCCAGGCTTGTCACAGGTGATCCAGGTTGCTTGACTATGAAATGGGACAAAACCAAACTCAGAACGTTTAGGTTGAATTCTTCACCAAAAAAAGGAAATATAAGATCCCAGATATAAACAATCTATAGATGAAGAGGATTATAGTACCAGATGTTTGCTCCACGTATTTGATTAGTCTCAAAATCTCTTCCTGGCAAAGATAAAAGAGTATTTAACTAACGAACTGAAAAAGTTATAATCCTCATGATTTTTAAAATTTACCCGTTGCATGGCGTTTTGCTGCAAAATCGACTGAACTGATGGGAGGATTGAGGCAGTCGTCGCATTGAGAGAGCTTGGGCTGCTTGAACCACCACTAAACGGTGTGGATGTATAGTTTGTCGATCCCTATTGTATCCAAAACCGAAACACATCATTAGTTTTCATAAAGACAAATTAACTATTCCACACATTGCTCTTTCATGTTTTCACCCCTCCGTTTAAAGACCACAATAGTTTCAACAGACACAAAACCCCATATATGAACTTCGTAGAATATGGTACCTTGGGACTCAGATCTGCTGAGGTGACCTTGAACCGCCCCTTGTGCTCCACATGCGGGGCTTCTGTCGTCTCGTCCACTGCATAACTTGTATTCAGGTTGAAGACTCTACAATAAGTACATGTACACTAATGAGCGGATGGGAGGTTAGTTACCAGTATCTCTCTTGGTGCGATACAATGATCCACTGTAGCTCCGCTCTGTTTGATACTTACGCTGTTGAAAATCCCTGCAGAAGTAAGTCAAGAGGCCTTTAAAATTAACTCATAACTCAGTAATAAGAACACTAAAAGTAAGTTGTGAGAATGCTAACCTCTCAGCCTCGGATGAGGTTCTCTTTGGAGAGAAAGTGCTCTCGGGTATAATTGAGCCGCTCGAATATTTCTTTTGTTCAGAAATGACAGGACGTGGTAAAGAAGAGTTTTGTGCTGCAGCAGTATCCTCTTCTTTCGTGGTGTGCGCCAGAGATCCAATAGAAGCCTTTGTTAAAAGCTGTTGTCCAGAACTCATTAGGTTTGCATCTTTCCAATCAGGAGTAGATGCATTGTCCTCGTCCTCCTCGCCGATATCAAAGCAGCCTCTGCATCATAGCACAGGTAGAATGAAGTTCAATCATTCGTTCAGAATACAGAAGCATTGCCGCTTTGCAATTCTAAACAAGAGGGATATTTATGGAGCAGGTTTGTCAAATTGCTATACTAAGCAATGACAACATATCATGTGTGCTAATGCTTTTAGAATTGGACTGGATAAAATTCATATCTACACGAGCTAGTGTAAATTTAGAGGATAAGATGTACTTGAGTGCTTGAAGAGGTTTGCTTGGAAAAGAGGCGAAAGAACTCTCTAAATCATGAATGTCATTCAATTCGTCCTGTAAAAAAAAGAAGAGAAAGGAAGACATGTTGAGTTGACATCGTGCAGAAGAACAAACTTAAGAAACCAATATTTTGATTCCCAAAAGCAGGCTGATAAGAGTATAGAGAATCGTTTTGAATAATACATCCTGACTGGGAGCTGTTTCTGAGCTGCTAGCCCTTTCAGGGGAAAGAGTAGATTCATCTTGTCTTTGACATTGCTTCCGGTTGAAATCAGGATCTTCCGCAAGTGAACTATCATCATCTGAGATCTGAAAGGCCAGCAAAATTAGACCCATACATTGTATACTTAACTAAGCTAGAAAGTTGCTAACTTACCAAGGCAGCCTGATTCTTTAGGTCCTCCAGATTGAAATTCCAAGCGCTTATTCCCCTTATGTATTCTTGCTGCAGAGAAACAGAAAGTCCGAGTATAATGTAAACTAATTCAAATACAATCAAACTCAACTACCAGAATAAGTTGCATTTCTCATGCTAAAATTTAGCAGCTTAGAGACATTCTGAGGAAAACTGTTAACAGATGAGATAAATTTTTGTTTCTTAATCCTTGCCTGTGATAAATGCGCTTCGTATTCAGACTTGTTTTGCATTAGAAGATCAGCTTCCTTTGACTGAAAGAAAGAATTCACATATTAATCAAGCTCTTCACCAATTTCCCTCCCAGCGAGAGTCAAAATAAGTTTAAGGGATGTGGTACATACCTTTATCGTTCTATATCGTTCACCCAATGGAGGGAGACCATTTAAAATTGTTTTAGCCATGTAATCAGGTGGACGTGCTTGTTTGAAGAAAGGGTGCTTTAAAAGCTTTTCTGATGTTGGACGCTTCTTTGGATCCTTGACCAGGCATGTACCCACCATTTCTTTGAAAGCCTGTTAAGGCCAAGCAAATGTTTAGGTGAAAAAGAAAACACAAGAAGCTAAAATGATACAAAATGATTATCATCACTCACACACTTTTGAAAATCTTTTATCTCTCTCGTAGTCAAGTCCGGGAGGTGCATTTTGTAGGGTCATCAGCAAAACCTGCCAGTGATGATTACCAGAAACAGCAAATACACAAACTGAGTACCAGTGAGCGGTGAAGATCAATACAAGTAAAATGGCATCATTATAACTTACTTTCATAGGCGGATACTTGGAAAAGGGGGCATGACCATGCGCCAGTTCAAGTGCCGTTATTCCAAATGACCAAACATCTGCTCTGTGACAGGGAAGAAATGTATCAAAAAATACATCTAAGTAATGTGGTCGGGAAGCAATGTTTTAGCGTAAATGCAGAGTTTAGAATTTACAGAGTATCAACTTACTTGAAATCATATCCATGTAGTTGCTGCATGACTTCAGGAGCCATCCTATGCAGAAACAAGCATAGATCAGAAATTTTATGTAAGATGTATCCACATATACGTACAGAACATGGCATCACTAAAGTTGGAAAAAGTACCAGCATGGAGTCCCAACAAATGTATTTCTGGAACGTTGTCTATCTCCTGTATCAAACATGCAAGCTGATACTCCAAAGTCTGCTAACTTAACGGCACCACTAGTGTCCAATAATATGTTTCCAGCCTACAAAGGAAGCCATATGTATTAATAAAAACAATAACGCATCCTTTTTCTGTCAAACAATAACGCTTCCTTTTTCTGTGCACAAACAATAACGCATCCTTATCCCTCATTAATAAATCAAAACAACATTCATCTAAGTAACATACTACCAATGTGAAGACTACTTTAAAGATTTAATTGAGGAAAGTACTACACTAAAGGGAAACAATGCAACCATATACCTTAACATCCCTATGGATATGTCCATGAGCATGAAGATATACAAGAGCTCTCAGAGTCTCACGGAGTAAAGTAGCGATAACAGGTTCCTCAAATCCATCTTGATAAGAAGACTTTATTATATGGAGACAGGATCCTGCAGCCATGTATGGCATCACAACCCATAGCTGATGCCCAGCGGTAAATGAGCAATGAGCTTGTAACACATTTGGATGGTTGATCAGACTCATTGTTTGCACCTCTCTCCGGATCCCATCCTACAAGAAATTCAATTTTCTGTTCATTCAGATTAACAGAGACAAAAACTCACTGATATTCACAAGTGCATCTAAGAAGGAACTAGAAAACCTACGAGGTCGTTGTTGCACTTTTCGAGATCAAGAACCTTGATAGCAACAACCTCGTTAAGTGGTATGCACAAAGCTCTATACACAGTGGCACTGACACCATCTCCAATTTCTTCATGTAGCTTGTAGTCTTTTGCATTGAGAGGAAATTTTTTCTCTGATCCCGACTCCATAGTTATATATATTCTTCACCTTTATAAAGCATATGCTATACACCTTTGACCCCGTAAGTTTCAACAATTTACGATAGTGGTCCACGACTGACAAAAGCATCAATCTGTGTGTAGTTTCTTCCAATTCGCCAGCATTTTACATTTCTTCAACACGGAGAAAATGCAGAGATATCCAAAACATGTATCTGCTCAAAAAAAGAGCAGTTCCAGTCAAAAGGAAGAACAGGTTTATCATAGTAAGCACGGAGAAGAATGTATAAGCACTTGAGCAAGCTGTTTCAAGCTCTACAACAATTCGAAAGAACAACTCAGAAACCTATGGCTAAGATCGTGGTTCAAGCATTCGTTCGCATTCAGCATTTTTCTACACCACACACAATTATCTCAATCGGATTAGAGAAACTGAAGAATCGTGCGAAAATAAACTTATAGAGAGATTAGAAAGAGAAGATGAATCTGAAAATTTTTCCGATGACTCTGACAAGTACCGAAAACGAATTCGAAAAAAAGCAAATCTGGGAGAAGAAACCACGCTGACCTCAAGTCAAGTCAAAGAGATGCGTTATTAAGCTGACTTCTCCTGCTCCTCCTCCTCCTATTATAATGCACAAACAAAAGAGACGTAGACACCGCCGTCAATCGCGGCGGAGATTGGTAATTTGCGATCGATCTGCTAATGAGAAGAAATGATTTGAATTCTTGGCACGAGAATCTGACTTTCTCGTCTTCGTTGTCGAGTTTTCTCCCTCCTCTTGTGTTGCTTTTTCGTCGTCTGGTTTTCGCTTAGCAGAAAGAATCCGAGAGAGAGGAGGAGAGGAGCTAAAGAGAAACGGTTAAACTGTGTGAACTGTAAAATCGATTTTACTGGTTAAAATTGTGCACCGGTTTTTTGACCAAATTGCACAATGAATAATTCATTTTTAGTTGAACTGTTAAATTTAATTATTCTTTAGTAAGAAAACGCAAATAGCTTTCACAATAATTATTTCATTTATGTATCAAATGAAAATGATTATTTTGGTGAAAAATGGAGTCAATTGGCTTAAAATCCTTAAAAATGTAAACAAAATTCTATTCGCAAGTTGTATGCCGTTTAACAGGTGGAAAGTAGTTTTACTGAAAGTAGTTTTACTTTGTATCAGATTAGAGAGGTATTACAACTCACAGCTGATGTTGACAAAATAAACTTTATTACAGTTGAAAAAACAAAACAAAAGAGTTCATTACAATTTCTTTCTTATTGTCTTTCTATGCATGTGCTTGGGAAGATTCAAGATTAGCATGGACAACAATAGTATCTTATGCATTTTGGATATTATATCTAATAATAACTAACATATTCAAGTATATAAATTTAATTCAGATATACTTGGATATCCAAAATATTTCAATTCGGATTGAATTCAATTTTCATGCTTTTAAATACCAAAATTTTGAATTTATTCGAATATTTAATCAATTTTAGTTTGGCTTGCTATTACTTTCGGGATTAGATTCAGTTTGGTTCTTTGGATTTAAATTTTTTGTCCAACTCTAATTAATGGATAGGCGAATTGTTAAATTTTAATTTTTCAATAAGAAAACGCAAATTTTTTTCACAATAATTATTTCAATATATATCAAATTTAAATGATTATTTTGGTGAAAATGTAAACAAAATTCTATTCGCAAGTTGTATACCGTTTAACAGGAAAAACTGTTTTACTTGTATCAGATTAGAGAGGTTTATTATAAATTTACAATTCACAGATGCGTGTTGATAAAATAAAAGGGAAAATTTCAATTATACCATAAGATACCATTTTTCAAATTTATCACTAAATGATTATTTTCATAAATATCTTAAATTTGTGATAAAATATATTAAACTAATTTTTCTAATTATTAATTATATATTTATAAATTCAATATCACCTCCTTAATATTAAATCCTAAACAATAATAAATAAATCATAAACTCAAATGTAAATATATTTTTGATTGAAAGTATTTTTGAAAAGTTATACTTAATTTATGATATTCCTATAAACTTTATTACAGTACGGTTGAAAAAATAAAACAAAAAAGTTGATTACAATTTCTTTCTTATTGTCTTTCTACGCATGTGCTTTGGAAGATTAGCAAGGACAACAATATCTGGAATATTGTTCAAATGATTATATACTTCTATAATATATATAGAATTTTGTTTTAATATATAATTATCATATTTAAATGTGATATTAATATGTAAACATATCCAATCTACTGCATGTTGTTTATATTTAAAATAAAAATAAAATATTTACATGGGTATAAAAAGGTGCTTAAATGTATTAGAAATATTTTTGTAAGAAACTTAAGTTATGAAAGAAATTCTTTATTATAAAATGGAGAAACATATCTGTGAACAAAAGATCTCAATACATAAATAAAAAGATTTGTTTGTGTTGAGAACATGCCAATGTAATGTTCAATAATGATGTTTGTATGAATAGATGAATATTAACTAGTGGACTAATAAATGCTGGTGTTTTTTGTTCCCAACTTGGTCAACACAAAGAATGCATAGCATAAGTACAAAATATATACAATATGGTATAAAGTAGTTGTGAATTGGAATACATTCAACGCAACAAAATTTGATAAAACAAGTATAAGTAATTCTGAGTCGTAATCCTTTTATTCAAGCATTACTATAAAAATGTAGCAGCAGCATAATTTGAGGTTTTCCTAGAGAATTCGAAAAATATGTAACAAAAAACATATGAAAGTTTCTAATTAGTTGCTTTTTTAAAAAAGTTTCTAATTAGTCAAAAAAATTAGCATGGAACCACAAAACAAGATTTAAGAGTTTAATAATCCATATAAATATCGACCATAATAATAATTAGAAGTCTAAAGAAGTTTGTTTTTCTCACATTTTTTCAACCAAAGCTTGTAAAAATACACACAAAATCAGACGTTTGAGTGGTACATTTGTGTTTTTTTCTGGTTATAATAATTCAACTCTTAGTTTTTTTTTTGTGGAAAATCTCATTATTCCCGATAGTCGTCAGCCTTGACGCAACATCTCTAAAATAATTCGATGATTATACCAATAAAACGATAAATTAACCTTAAACAAAGACAAAGAAATAGATCACGTTTCCTTGTCAAAGCCGTCTCTTCTTGATGCTCAAGTAAAACCAATATTATTCACATCTATAACGCGCAGGTACATTCACATGTATATATACAAAGAGCAAGTCCAAGTGTATGAACAGAGTCAAGAAGACAGAGTTTATTACATATCGCGAAAGAGCTCATAACAATGCAGGATTTTTCTTCTACGGTGTCGTTTAGCCCTAGCTTCAGTTTCTACGTCTCAGGTGACGGTAACATCGTGGAAACCGCCGTTAGAGTTGTCCGTGAGTCACAAAGTTACTATTCCGTTAAAGTCGACGGCGACGACGAAACTGAATTCGAGTTCGAAACGTCGCCGTTACATGAAGAGAGCTTCTTCCACTTCCCAACGACGACGGAGACGAAAACTTTCAACCGGCGCTCAGCCAAGGAGGAAGAAGACGATGACGTGGCAGCCTACGGTGGATGGAATATTGATCAATCTCTATCTTCGCCGTCTCAGTCGCATTCATCATCGGAGTCTGACGATCCGGAGGATCTCTCCCCAAGTAGGTACTACTGTTTCTGGAGCCTGATCCGATCTCCGGCAAGAGGAGATAGCGCGAAGAGTAAATCTTCGAGCGCACCGAGACGTTGCCGGATTAAGGATTTTCTGAGGCGAAGCCACAGCGACGGAGCAGTTTCGACCACGAGCGAACCTAAACGGTGTAGTTTCAAGGATCTTTTGAGAAGAAGCCACAGCGACGGCGGGGGAAGTGGGTCTTCGATTTCGCCGGCAGTGAAAGGGAAAAATAAAACGGCGTCGCGTAAGTCTACGAACATCATCGGGGAAGTGAATATGAGAAGAAAAACTTATTTACCTTACAGGCAAGATTTGATCGGCGTTTTCGCCGGAATGAGCAGATTCCGTCGATAAATAAAAAAAAGAAGAAATTTTACGCTTGAACTTGTAAATTTTACATATAGCTCCTTGTTTCAATATTTATTTTCGTTTTGGACATGCAAAACTTTTTGGTGCTATTTAATTCCCAATATATATACTATGTTTGCCACGGGTAAAGACTCTCGAGCAAAAAGAGGTTTTCGTGGTGTCATGTGATGACATATTGACATGTGATGCCTGTTTATCTGGTTAACTAAGGATGATTGTGGCTACTTAACTGGGAGATAGATTTTGTGGTGGTCGTATAACTGATCAGGTTGGTTAAGGTCTGTTTCTTCATGATTCATAAGAATCATAACTACTGGCTGATACTCTAGTACATAGCTGGATACCATCTTTGAGCATGTACTGAATGCGTTGCTAGCTAGTGATTTTTGTTATAAAGATACTTACACCCTTTTGGACATTCTAATGCGGAAACCTACTATTGTACACAATTATTCAGTAAAAATTTTGATATTCCACCTTAGAAATACACTGCATATGGTGTGTTTGAAAGTTTATGTTTCTGTGCTGTGACTGGGATGTAAGTTGAACAATAGCTGATAGCCTGATAGTTATGTTATGTTTATGAATTTTTCGTTCCTAGACTGATGTTTTGATAAACTCTTCAGACGCAGTGGCTTATAAGTGTTATGATAAAACATCATGATTAGCTGGATTTCTTCCCCTATTTTATTTTATTTAGCCAGTTATAAAATGTCTCAGGATATCATCGAGGTGACAAAAAACACACGAAAGTTTCATGTTGGCCAAAAAGTTATGTCATGGCACCACCTCTCTCAATTTCCAAACGTAAAAAGACACCCTTGTCTTAACGTCTTGTGAAATTCGTTCTTTATGTTCGTTTTCCCCGCAACGAAGCAAGTAAATAATGACAAGACTATTCGCCTGCCAAGTAAAAATAATGGTGACATGTTGCATGAAAATGTCGACATATTTTCCTCATCTCCCGCACAATCTATACATATAAGTACCAATACAAGCCCTTCGCGCATTCTCCATTTCTCCTCTCTCCCATCTCCAGAGGAAGAGAAACTATGTTTTTGTTTAATCTATTTATTATCAACAACACGGAACAGAAATTAGTGATGTTCGTTTAGCAAACGCAGCTTGCTGCGGCTGCGGTTATATTTTTGTTCGTTTGGTTGACGCACAAAAATATATGATGATAAAATTAGCGGCATGTTTACAGTTGTAGCCGCAGCCGCAAGAAGTTGCGTCTGCCAAACGAACAACACTAATATGTGCAAAGATGTTTTGTTCTCGTATCTAGGTCATGCAGCTTCTGTAAGCAAGCTGTACATGTTCCATGCTGCGTACGTAAACTTGGTCCCTTTTTTAGGTTTCAGTTTCTCTTAATGGCTCATCAGGCTCACAGACGGCTCTCTCATCTGCTTCAAAAGCCACATATAAACACAAAGGGATGGTACGTTTATTTAGATAAGGTTATCAAGAAAACGAATATATATAATCGGAGCCTCTTGTTTTGGTGATAAGATCTTATCCTCTCTATATATCCCACAGCCATCAATCCTTTCTTCATCTCTACCACTTGTTTTTTTTTTTTAAATTCTTTCTTCATTCTCTAGAGTTGAAACCAAATGTAGATAATAGCTTTAACGGCTACATCACATTTGTGAGATAACTCGAACTCAGTTATGCTAAGACAAATTAGCTTTCTTTTAACTTATTAAAATAACAGCATTTACGTAAATGTGTGAAAATATTATGGTTAGTAAGATTGAAGGAGTCATACTAATCTCGAGGTACTCTCTCTTGTACTAACAGTGAAATTACTTATATATATTACATGGGACATCAGACTTACTAACTGAATAATTATAAATCTACATTTTTAAAAATTTCTTTGTAACTTGCAAAAGTTAGTATAATATATAATTGGATGTAACGATGTTAAATATTTAGATTGTATACTTTTGACATTCTACCATAGTCGCCATACGAAAGAAAAAAATTGGGCAATCACTATCAAAACTGGAAAGATTATTTTTAAAAAAGAAATCTCAGAGAAAAGATTATAAGAGTAGTACTTTTCATCCACCACAAGAAAAGAAAGACACCTCACGTTTCGCTTTCATTATCCAAAAGCCCATCACTCTTCTGTTAAACTGATTTCTCAAAAGACTTAAATACATCCACACATTATTTAACTATTTACACTTAATATAATCTTTTTTTTTTTTTGGTAATTATGTTAAATAGAACATATAATCTTTACGGTACGTAGTACTATAACTATATGCTCAGTGTACTATAAATACCCTTATTCTCTTCATCCCTCCCTCATCGCCTGTCCCTCCTCTTCCTCTTCTGGTTCCTGCACCAACTGGGTATAGTATATACATATTCTACATTCATTTTCTGTTTTTGTTTGCATACATGCTTGTTCATTTGTTGGCCAATCACGTAATACAGAGGTTAGCTAGTGTGAATGTACGTGTAAAAAACAATTTCTCCAAACTTCCAAAATTGTTGGAACATATTCGTGTTTCCCTATTTTTCTTTTCTGAATAAGTATAGACAATCCGTGCATTGTTTTCTCTTTAACGTGATGTAACGAGATTGTTAATCTTTTTTTTTTTTTTTTAAACTCATAATCTTAATATACTTAAT
The DNA here is from genome assembly GCA_012274485.2 of Sinapis alba. Taxonomy (NCBI): domain Eukaryota; kingdom Viridiplantae; phylum Streptophyta; class Magnoliopsida; order Brassicales; family Brassicaceae; genus Sinapis; species Sinapis alba. The sequence continues at coordinate 112,807 of MU106337.1, read as the reverse complement.
CATTCAAAATTTGAACACTTGTTATTTTCATTTGCTAATTATATAATCGATAATGTAGTAGACCGTATTCTACTTTGATTTGTTATGACGTTACTGGTATAAACTACCATATTTTCGATGCTTGCTAATATACTTTGGTTTATATTGTTTTGAATGAGTGTGTCTATAAAAGAACGGTTGTCTTGTTGTAGTTATCTTTTTTTTTAAAAAACTTTAAATTTTTGTAGTCTTTTTTTGCCAAAAAAATATTTGATAATTATTTATAGTTAATACAATGAGATCCCGTCCGTCGGCCACTTTTTGTAAGTTTTTTTCTTTTACTTTTTACGATTTATAGTTTAGATATTAAATCTATTGACTTTGAAACTATAGAAAGTGAGCTAAATTCAAACTTATAAACATTTATAATATAATCGACAAATATCTATATATTTGGAACTAAATCTCAAATGACTTAATAACTTTATAGAATTTGATGTTGACAAAAAAACTTTATATAATTTGACTACAAATAGTAAAGTTTGATATATTTCTAAGTTTGAATATCCACTTTTACTTTGCTTTTGAAGTTACATTGGCATCTTATATATACTCCCTCCGTTTCACAAAAAGTGTCACTTAGACACATTTCACACATATTAAAAAAATGATTAAAATGCATTTATGATTGTATTAATTACATCTATTTGACTAATAGTATTTGAGATAAATAGATTTATTTATAAAACCAATGCATTTTGCAATTAATATAAAGCTATAAGTCACATTGAAATTCTAAAATGACATTTTTTGTGTAACAAGAAAAAAGTGATAAAATGACACTCTTTGTGAAACAGAGGAAGTACTAATTTAGAATAAATGGTCTTTGTTGTTGTCGAGAAATATGTGTACATATAAGAGCATCTTTAACGTATGGTTCTTATCCAAATTTTTATCTTAAAAAATTAATCAGAAAGTAGAGAGAGTAAAGATACTATAAAGAAGAGATTCTACGGCTGTCAGCAAATTAGAGTGTTAATTATTCAGAAAAGAACTGAATATGAACATGTAAATAAAATAGTAATAATTTTATTTTTTAAATATTACCCAGTATATAACCGTTAAAGGTGCTCTAAATTAATACAAACAGAACACTTGTCACCATCCTCGTTTTTTCTGATAAAGAGCACAAAATTTTAAAAATCGAAAATACCACCAAAATTTATAAGAAATGTGTTGTTTTTCTTTCTGAAAAACCTTAAATCAGTTGTAAATTTTTTTATACATTTAAAGAAATTCTAAAATTTTCTTCTGGTACTTTTTGGATATTTCAAAGGTTGTAGTAGTAGTTCTAAAAACAGGACACACAAATAGAGATACAAATTAGAATGTTCTAATAAATGAATGTTTATAGTAATAATGTGGAAATGAAGTTAAAATTGAATTGTAGTTTGATACATCCTCCTAAGTTTTATTTTCTTTTGATTCACCACCCAAATAGAAAAGTTTATTTCCTTTATTTATATATAAAAGAGATACAAATCTACTATCATAAGCATGCATCTACTTTTTCTTTCTTTCCTCATTTTCTATCTGGCTGATTAATTTTTACGTAAGATAAAAGAAAATTACATTTCTTTCTGGTAAGAGAATTTGTTATATATATATAACTTGTTTGGGTCAATTACTAGCAGTATCAGTGAGAACTAAGAAGACATGGGAAGCCAATCATACGAAGACGCCATCGAAGCTCTCAAGAAGCTTATCATGTAAGTAATTAAATATTTAAGACATTGAAAACCGATAGAACTCAGAAGACTTTGTAAAATGAGAGGCTTATAATAGCTCAGTAAAATATGATGGTCTTATAAAGTTGTTTTCTAATCAGTAATCAAAAGGAAGATCATGAAAATAGTTCTTGTTTACTAGTCTATAGTTTCACAATATTTCGTGTTACGAGCAGTGAGAAGGATGACCTGAAGACGGTGGCTGCGGCCAAGGTGGAGCAGCTCACGGCGGAGCTTAAGACAGCCTTGTCATCGGACGGCAAATCATTCGATCCTGTGGAACGAATTAAACAAGGCTTCGTCACCTTCAAGAAGGAGAAATACGAGTAATGAATCTCTCTTCTTGTTCTGATTCTTATCAATATTAGTAACACTTTTAACCATGTCACAATTTAAAACTTAATTATAATGTTATCTTATTTTTTTTTGCAGTACGAATCCTGCTTTGTACGGTGAGCTCGCCAAAGGTCAGAGCCCAAAGGTGAAAAAAAGAAGAAAAAAATCAAATAAATTGTTGGTTACATGTATATGTTAGATAATTATATACTCACATAATATGAAATGGTGCAGTACATGGTGTTTGCTTGTTCGGACTCACGTGTGTGCCCATCACACGTGCTAAACTTCCATCCTGGAGATGCCTTCGTGGTTCGTAACATTGCTAATATGGTTCCTCCTTATGATCAGGTAATACTTTATACAAAGACGTTACCAAAAAAAACTTTTGTTGGTTATCAAGTCAGTACTCTAGGTCTCCGGTTCGTACCCGGGCCAAACCATTTGATTTTTTTTTTGACCTTTTATAGATTCTGATTCTCAGAATTTACAAGTCATAAAATACTTTATACAAATACATTCATGAACGTCACTAGTTACTCAAGAACAGGGTGTTTAGCTTATGAAGGCATGGCATGGCTTTTCTGTTTTAAAAATAATTGCAGGTCAAATATGGAGGAGTTGGAGCCGCCATTGAATATGCTGTCTTGCACCTTAAGGTATCGCTCTCTCTATATATATATATTTTGTTCTGAGACTTTTTTCCTGAAAATTGTTAGTATCATAATATCATGATTATTACATGATTCTTAAAATGTAGTTCTTAGAATAATATAAGAATTGTCTCATAACTTTAACTAATAAAATGTTAGAGACAGTTCTTATCTTATTTAAGAACCGTCTTTAATTTTTTTTAGTTAAAGTTAAAAGATGGTTCTTATATTATATTAAGAACTCCACTCTAAGAACCCCACAATAATCGCAAGCTGTGGCGATGTGTAACGGGCCCGTCCAATGACGTGGGTTAGATATATGGGCTGGGCCGCTTTTGTGTGTATATCACAACAATACATGTGTTATACAAATAAAACTGAAGTTTATTGGAATTTATGAATGTAGGTCGAGAACATTGTGATAATAGGTCACAGTGCATGTGGTGGCATCAAGGGCCTCATGTCATTTGCTCTTGACGGAAACAACTCCACGTAATAAATGTTTTTTTTCTTGTTTGATGAATTATGTATGTATATAATTCACTTGTATATAAGTATGTTTTAAGTTTGCTAATTAACATTCTCTAACTTAACAAAACAAATGAATCAGATGAAAGTTATGTTTCTTGTTAGTTATGACGATATGTTTAATGAAATTGCAGTGATTTCATAGAGGATTGGGTCAAAATCTGTTTGCCAGCAAAGTCAAAAGTTTTGGCAGAAACTGGAAATTCTGCCTTTGAAGACCAGTGTGGCCGATGTGAAAGGGTATGTTTATATTCTCCATTTTATTCTTCTATTATCTTATTAATGTGAAAATCCTAGAATCCTTGACAGCAGATCATATTATACTATTTAATCATGACTCGTCTTAATCTTAGGCATATAGTTTTTATGTTATTTGATCAAAACTTTATTTGCTTTGTTTAATTGTCTTTAGCATATTGAGACATATCGAGGTTAAATCTTTATGCTACTTTACGTACAGTTTCAATTTATTTAACCTAAACAGATATACACATTTTTGTTATTTGCTATGATCTAGTAATTAGAACTTAGAACCGTTTTTTATCATGTAAGCTGAAACAATATAACATTTCAACATGAACCTTATTAAAAATGTACATAAACTGAAATCTTTTGTTCGTTTTGAACTCATCGAATAATAAAAAATTTGCACAAAAAAACAGCTTGAAACTTTATGCACTAGCCACCATATATATGTAGGTCCTTATACAAAATCTTAAAAATGCTGTGTTTGCTTGTTTTTTAGAAAATTTGGTTTATATATATTTACTAAATATAGTTTTTGTAAAAATGTGTGTTTATGTTCAAAACACAACATTAACGATTATCGACACAACTTTGTCGAAAACTTTGTCGAATGTCATTATTGTTATCACTTAATCACAATGGTTTTAATAAAAGTAAGGTGAATATTGTAGGAGGCAGTGAATGTGTCACTAGCAAACCTATTAACATACCCATTTGTGAGAGAAGGAGTTGTCAAAGGAACACTTGCTTTGAAGGGAGGCTATTATGACTTTGTTAAAGGAGCTTTTGAGCTTTGGGAACTCCAGTTTGGCCTCTCTCCTGTTCATCCTATTTGAACCAATATATCATTATCATCTTCATGATCACATTCCTCTCTACTCTTGATCTCTCATCTAAATTAATGGCTACTCGAACAATTGCATCTTTTATATGAGTTAAGCTTCATTTTCTCCATTATCTACCCGACTTATAAAATAAATAAATAATGATTCTGAATTATATATATAAGAATTTAACTATATGCTTATTTGGTTTTGTTCTTTATTATGTTGATTTCGATTTATAGCATGGTTAAATGACAAAATTATTGGGGTTTTTGACGAAAAAAAATCATAGAATATTTAAAATGAGCAGAATAAAATGTTCATTAAATGAAAAGAATAATTAAATTAGAGGATTTCAAAATGAAAAAAAAATGTTTTTCATTGCATGTGAGTACTTATTTCTACAAAATCACAAATTAAAAAATGTTAAAACCGTTGTCTAGGATGGAGATGTGGCTGCCATATCAATTACATTAATTAAGATCGATTTGGTCAAATTTGGGAACCTTCAGCTTGTCATTTCCATTACATAACCAACGTGTCCCCTTGTAGATCATCAAACCCCCTCTACTTCGAATGTACTCCATGCTTCATATAGTCATATACAAAATGTAATAGTATCATGCATTATTTGAATGACTGTATAATCTAAAATCAATGAAGGGTGGGGAACAAGCTTTAAAAGAACATATTAAAACAAAAGACAAAGATCATAAATTAAGAAGGGGTGCAGTTTTGTCACAGAAATTTATAGATATTTTAGGGACGTGTGAATGTAAATATGACCAATATAATTTCTGACTAGTACTTAAATTTTCTTTTGTGTAAATTAAGGTCGCCAGGGCAATCAAGGATTGTGTCTAGTCTCTCACTTACATAGTACATTAGAATTATTTTAACTAACATCAACACTTAGGAAACACAAATATTATTGTTACGTATATATATATACACTTATTGTAAAAAAAAAAAAGAAACATAAATATTATTGTTACATACGATCTTAGATTGAAATCGTCAGGTAAATGAAACCAAACGAGCTAATAAATTGACGAGTAATCATATTGTAATAGTTTCCACATGTTGTTTTCTTCTTTTCATTATATAAATAAAAGTAAAACTTCTAAGACCACAATTATCCAGTTTCTTAACTGAGTTTTTTGTACTATTCGCGGGTTCCATGCGGGTCCCACTAACAAGTGGGATCCGTGAATAGTGCAAGAAACAGTTCCAGAAACTATGAAATAAGAATCGATTTTGGAGGGTTTCTTGCACTGTTCACGGACTCCACTGACACGTGACGGTCCGCGATTGGTGCGTTTTTAAATTCTTTTTTTTTTTTTAATCAAACCAAAAAAATAAAACATTTTTTAAAAAAAAATCCTCTAAGGGTTATAGGGATAATCATGGTCCAACATGCCATTAATTATCCCTGTTCTTTTAATTTTAGCTTATAAGTTGAACTAATATCTAACATGTTTAATTATATGAACATTTGACACAAGAAAATACAAATATATTGCTTAGGAGGATACAAACATAACATATATTGATGCATAGAGTTTTCACGCATATATATAACCCAAGAAAGTTAACCTAATTAAAAGACTTAGCCAATCATACACTAATACATTAACAACATTTAATCCAACATTGTTGATGTATTAGTGTTTGATCAGCTATGAAGATAACAAGACTAAATGAAAAACCAAAGCTAAAATAAAAACATCAAAAGCAGTGTCCGTCTATAAAATCCATCATGTTGGTGAGTGAACTTAGCTCAAACTCATCATCATGGACCCAATGTGAACTCAAATAGTTACTTCCTTGACGATCTTCTTGAATCTCACTGTTATCATGATTAATATTTGAGATATTCGTTTCTTCTAAAGTTTCAGTAGGATTTGTGTGACTGATCTGATGAACAATATCACCATTGCTCGGCTTGGTTTTTGGATCTTTGATTCCAAGTTTCTTACTCAGATGAGTGTTCCAATAATTCTTCACTTGGTTATCCGTCCGACCCGGCACTCTTTTAGCAATCAAGGACCACCTATTTATATACAAATCAACTATAAATTAGTTCCCTACTTATTAATCATACTTCTAGAAAATGTTTTATGTAAATTTAGAGAATAAAAACATGTGCTTCATAGCAAGTTCGAGAATAAAATCATGATCATTTATAGTGATGAACATGGATATTAATAGTTGTACGTATTCTTTCTCTTGAAGCAGTTAGTTTAATGAAGTAAATGTAATTAAATGAAGTTATAATATATACCTATTACCAAGCAACTTGTGGAGCCTAATGATAAGATCTTCTTCTTGCTCGGTGAAATTGCCTCTTTTAACATTTGGGCTGAGATAATTCATCCACCTCAATCGACAACTCTTTCCACATCTCTTTAAACCTAATTTAACAGTAACCCATAAGTTAGATTCTTAACTATATAAGCAAAAAATATTAACTTAGGTTAAGAGGTAAAGTTATATATATGATCATGATATATAGAACCCTTAACTTTAAACCATTCATAAAAGAAAATCTATGATATCAATTTTCGCCCCCACACAAAAAAGTATGAGAGAGAGAGAGAGAGAGTAGAAAGAGAAAAGAAACCAGTCTTTTTGGCAATACGATTCCAATGGCCTTTGCCATGAGCTTTGACATAATCCATGAGGATCTTGTCTTCTTCTACAGTCCACAAACCTTTCTTGTACTCATTGTTTCCTTCTTCACCACTACTACTTACTTTTTTCCTCATTATTTTTGTTTCTTTGGAAGATGGAAGAGAGAGATCATATATAGAAAGAGAGAAGTAAAGAGATTGTATGAGTAGTTATTTGATGGAGTTATTAAATATTACTACTACAAGACCTAGTGGAATATTTATGTAAAGAGTGTAAATAATAGCTAGTCACATTATACAGGTATAGGGGCTTATTAAATAGTGTATTGATTGTGTCTGGCATGTGATGATACTAACATGTTTCTGAGATGCAAGCTGTTAATTACTTATACGGATTAGTTTAATGAGTTAATCAAGATTTTTCACTGAAAGTTTGAAAACATGGACCGTCTAAGATGGTCTAGGGGAACACAAAAAATCACGTGTATGCTTGAAAAGATTCGTATTCGATCTTAGAGCTGTTTTCGGCATCGAAGTTTCATGTGTCAGTCTAGTGTTTATCAAAGTTTCTTTTGAACCTTGGTTAATTGAAATACATCATAAGAAAAAAAAATCTGGTTAAAATTTTAAACCGATAAAATACACCACTATTGTCTTAGACTCTACCATTAAAAAAAACATGCAATGGTGATGAAAATCTTAAGCTCATGAAACCAAATAGGGTTTGAGAGTACAACAAACCTAAATATATATACTAGTATAACTCAAGGACTGGTGGTTCTTGTTGCAACCGATTGGAAAGGGTTTCCATAGTACTTTGCCATTATCAATGTCAAATCTAATTTATTTATGACATACATCCTTATAAAATAACTCTAGATGACACTGATAAAAAAGATTGAAATGGCTAATCTAACAGATACATTTTAAATTTGTATAGTAATATTCTCGGACCAGCGTCCGGGAATCTTGGGTTAGACTATTCAGCATAATTAATTACTACTAATATTTTGTATGATAAGTATGAGCATGAGAGTTAGCAATTAGTTAAGGCAGATACTTAAGTAGAAGATGGTTTGACTCTCTTGGGATTAGGAAATTTTCATGAAAAAAGAAAAACAGTGTTATTGTAAGAAAAAAAAATAGAGAATAGAAGCTCCCTCTCTTATCATTAAAATATCTTGATCTTTGTGCCCCAGCAATATATCTATAATTACGTATACTGTTCTGTTAGTAACTTCTTCTGTCAGATAACATGCCCATCGTCCGATGCATATTTACAAATTTTCATGTACGTAAGCAAATAAACTATTGTTAACTACTCTTTTGAAAACATTATTTAGAATTTGGTTGCTACATTTTTTAACATAATGTTTTAGTGATTTATTCATTGGCTGTATCATCAGAAATTGTCAATAGTTGACACTATAATATACTCCCTCCGTTTCAAAATGTTACATATTTTAGATTTTTAATAAAATATATTAAATTTGTATAATTTTTTGTGATTATCTTTTCCCCATAATTTTAAGCCAATAAAAATTCAGTAAGTACAATTTTTTTTTTTTGAAATTTGCAATTAGTTAATAAAACATGCATTGAAAATATAAAAAATGGATCTTTTTGAAACAAAAATTTTCTCTAGAATATGCAACTTTGTGAAACGGAGGGAGTACTTTAGAAGTATTGTATATGATTACAAACAGTAATCTATTTGGAAAATGCAGTGACATTTGTACAAGATTCATTATGAGAAAGTTACCAAAAAAAGAAGAAGATTCATTTAGAGAAAATAATACTCCCTCCGTTTCATATTAGTTGTCTTTCTAGGTTCATGCACACAGATTAAGAAAACATTTAATTTTACATATTTTCAAAATAAAAACACTATTACCAATACACCTAACCATATATCAACCAATAGAAAAATAGAATATATAATATTACCAATAAATTTTACATTGAAAACCGAAAACGACACTTATTTTGAAACAAAAATTCTACTCCAAAACGACAAATAATTTGAAACGGTGGGAGTATTTTTTAGCAGAGGCGATTATATAGCTGGCGCATTTAAAAATGTAGACATAGTAAAATCTTAACGCTGGGAGTTGAGTCAATGAGACGAGTAATATAGTTTCTTTTTTTTTTTTGAAAAAACGAGTAATATAGTTCTCTGCAACATTTCATTGTAAGAAGTTCTTTTTCAAATAATTCTAATAACTACGTCGTATAAAATAATATCGAAAAATTATGTGCACATTCTATCATTCAAATCTGGTTGATTTTACTATCAGGTTTGGGTATTTCATGGGGCAAGGAATATGTTGGTTCACAAGTTTACCATCTTTTAAAAGACTATGTGATGGTTTATGCTACGAACTGACTGATCTATTTATAGATATAGTTAATTAATTTAAATATAAAGACTATAATTACGCTAAAAGTATAATTTTATAATCAATAATATATGAGAAATAGTTAATCTTTAGGACAATGTTGTAATTCTTAAGTATACATTGTGAAATTGGAAACTGTTACGCGGAACTGATATAATAATATCAGTGTACGTAATGCACATGTGCAAACTGGTTTTGAATCAAAACTCTTGATTATTAAGCCCACCTTTCAAATGAGCCTCATTGGTCCAGCTTGAGTTTTTGTTAATTTTTCATTTTCAATCCGTTTTGTATATTAAGAAAGCTGTTGTGCTTGTAAGAATAAAAGAAAAAATGTTTTCTAAGAAAAACAAAACAATAGGAAAAAACAAATTATGTTAGCCAAACCACTACCAACTTAACACACACACACATATATATATATACTAGGTGTTTGCCCACAATTTTGCGGGTAATTATATTATATGTAAATATATATTATGGTTACATTGTTATAATTTTTGAATAATAATTAAAACTTTAATTTATAATTAATTTTAAATAGTTGGGTATTCAAAAATTTCAATATATATTTTTATAAGACTTGTGAGATTTAAAATAGTTTAACAATGTAAACCTTAGTCATTACAAATATTTTTCTTATAGAAAAATAATATTATAATCAATTCAGATAATTGATAAAGAAAAAGAAATTGATAAAACATATATATATTATTTCTCCAATTATACAATTAATTGCCATAAATCATTATTTGTAATATTACTTGTGTTATTTGGTAATTTATATTAATTAGTTCTATAGTTATCTTTTATGTTTAGATCTAATTAAAATAAATAACTAATAAACGTCAACAACCAATCAAATTATACCTTTTAAAAAAACTTAACATATTAACAATATATAAGAAAAAATCACTTAAATGACTTCTAAACTAATATTTAGTATGATTTATCTCTTTAAAATCAATGATAAATTTGGTTAATGTAAACATGAAAACATGTATTAGGAAATTGGTAGTCTAAGTAATTTCTCTCATAATTTTGTCAAATCATAAATCAAATTTTCTCACTCATTTTTTATTTAGTATTTAACATAAACATAAAATTTAAATGGGCTAAACAAATCATTTCTTCTTTTAAAATGTACCTATTTTAATTAAATCTGATTAATTAATAAGAAAAAATAATTTTAATATAAATAATGAAATGGTGTTATTTTAGGCATATATCCTCATATATATTAACAATTGTAGAACACGTAGAACACATCATTTTTATTAACAAAATGTTGTTATTTGACTTTAACAATTGTAGAACACGTCATTTTTATTGATATTTTTTACTCAATTTATCATAATATTTTAAAAATACATAAAACTAATTAGTTCACATTTATAGTAACACAAGAAATATATGCATTTTGACAAATATATAAAATTAAATACATAAGAATATAAAAGAACCAAGAACACAAAAAACATATTTTATTATTCTTTCCTCCTGTTTTTATTTATTGTATCTTTTATTTTTTTACTATTCAAAACAAGCATGCTAATTTTATTATAATCATAGCTATATATATATAGAGAGAGAGAGTGAATGAGTGAGTTTAATTAATATTATTAGGTTTACATTAATTAGTTTTCTGGAATCTATGATTTAATGTATACTAATGTAAATATTTTATTTTGAGCAACTCTAATATAAATATATCAAAAATCGTTTTTATAATTGTTTATGTAGTATCATATGTATTTAAATATATATTATAAATTTATATAATGTAATCTATAAAATTTAATTGTTTCTATAAATAAATTATATTAATTAATCTATATTTAAGATGTTTAATTGTATGTTTGGAAACATATATTAGATTAAATAATTCTAGGGTTAGTTTCCTTTTAAAAACTTTAATTAAATAAATAAAAAATTAAAAACCATCAACCAATCAAATTATAACAATTAATTGGAAAGCTCTCATATGAGCGACACGTCAGCAGAAATCACTTAAGTGACTTCTCATTTAATATATAGGGGGATATATATATATTGCAGTTACCTTCCTTTATTGGTATGATTCAGCTGTCCCATTGAAAAATTCAGAAGACATCAACAGAACCAATAGTCAAAAGATTCAATAGAGGACTCGCATTTTTCCAGAACTAATAATAATAATATTATGCAAGGTCGATCTTCAATTTCCCCAACTAATACCCATTGGAAGCAGATGCAATAGCCTTATTAATGGTAGTTCAACAAATGTGAGGTTGTCTTACAGTGAAGTCTCCTTTATTGGAGATTGTAAGACAATCTCCAATCATCTTAATCTTCAACAGGTGAATGAAGATGAAATGGCAACAAATGATACTGAGGCTGCTGCAATTCTTCACGATGTTCGTCAACTAGCTAGGCCTCATTATCATTTTTGCTTTCAACATATTACAAGATCTTTTCTCACTAATGTAGATAGAATAGCGAGGCAAGCAAGAAAAATAAATGAAAATTATGTAATTTCTTGGAATGTTTAGATATGATTGTACAAAACTTTTAACATTCTCTTAATAGTAATGAAAATGGGTTGACAAAAAAAAAAGCTCTCTTGTAGATCTTGGGTCTCTAAACGAGCTTATAAGAGCATCTTAACGGCGGTTCCAAGTTGGTCTCTTATCAGAGAGAGACCCACAAAACACGGAAACCGACCGAAATTTGAGTTCCAAAATCGCCAAAGAAAAAATCGATTTGTTGGGTATTTTGTACTGTTCGTGGACCCCACTGATACGTGGCGGCCCGTAATTATTATTATTATTTTTAAATCGGTAAAAAAGTAAAACAATAATAATAATAATAAAAGATCCCTAATGGGCCTCTGTGCTAAAGATGCTCTAAGCGTTTGGGCTTTTGTATATTAGTACTAATTGAGTGTATGTATACATGTTAGTCATCAAAACTTGAAACACAAGTCTTACTTGTCTCTTTCAGACTTGGATGCTTGGAGTTTGTTTTCCTACATATGCATGGCTGGCTATATAGAAACTTTATTTAAATAGTTTTCTGAACCGGTTTATGAAACATGCTTCTTCTGGTGAGAGCAAAAAGATTGTTGGAGTTTTCTACAAGGCCAACGAATACGCTTCCAAGAATCCTAACTTCCTCGGCTGCGTTGAGAACGCCTTAGGAATCCGCAATTGGCTTGAATCACAAGGATAGACAAGCTGTGGTGGAAGCGATGGAGAGTGGACACATCGGAGGGTATAGCTAGCGGGGACGTGTGGGACCCACAGCCAGCACCTAAGGACTATCCATGGCGTTACATGTCTAACCAAGCCATGACCCCTCACATATCTGGCACAACCATCGATGGACAGGTAATATTGTTTTCTTTAAAGAGTTAACAAATACTCTATTTGTTTCACAATAAGTGTCGTTTTAGTTTTTTGCACACATATTAAAAAAACATTTAATTTTGCATATTTTCTATAAAAAAACATCATTACACATACACCTAATTATATTTCAACCAATAGAAAATTAAACTAGAAAATAAAATCAATAAATTATGCATTGAAATCCTAAAAAGATATTTATTTTGTAACGAAAATTTTTCTCTAAAACGACATTCTTTGCAAAATGGAGGGAGTAGTATCAAACATGAGAATAGCTTTGAAAATAATCAAATATGTGTCAATGAATCAAAGCATGTTGTGTTAATTATAGCTTTCGTAGTCCTAGCTAGTCAAATATGTTATTGAGATATATATGTTGCTTTGTTTGATAAATAAAACAGATACGTTATGCGGCGGGGACGAAAGACATGTTGGAGAAGTACTTCAAAGGAGAAGACTTCCCTGCTCAAAATTACATTGTTAAGGATGGTGTGCTTGCTCCTCAGTACAGGTAAGCAGGTTTTTCAACTTTCAAGTCTTGTATCCAAAGGGCAAAACCTTACAAAGAATTAAATAAATTCTCAACAATTTGTCCCTTTTTCCATTTTAAAAAGTTGTAATAAATCAATAACACATGTAACGTTCGTTGTTTCATGAAATGTACGTTGAGTTTTTCAGTGATGATGCTTATTATATTTGATCTTCGAATTGAACCGAACTTTCTAAGAGCCATTGACCCGTAAAAGATAGTTTCTAAATAGACCTAACTTGATCCACACCTGGATATGGACACACACCGACGCTGGGGTAACAAGGACGTACATTTGTATAATGTTGGAGAACGTGGGTCCAAATCTGTACCAATATTTATGTTTCTCGACAACTATCTCAATCAAATATTATGGGTATTAAAATTATGATATAAGTATTGTTTTCATTTCTCTAGATGTGATGGCAATGCTAATCATTCAACTACTAGTGATCAAACAGTGGTTAGATATGGTGACAGCCAACTATTTTCTGTTTCTTATTCCAAATCTGCCCTTCCCCATATTGCATCATCGCATTTTTTACTGCATCAGAGTATGTTTAAACCAAAAATTTATCTGAAAACATGTTTTAATGAGTTATATAACTTATAATCCATAACTCAACCGGAATGACGGCATTTTATCAAAAGATATGCACAATAATTAAAGAAAATTAACTTCAGTTTATACTTATACTAAAACTCATATAGTAACAAGTTTCTTATGTTTTTTTTTTGTAATATAACAAGTTTCTTATGTTGAATACTCCCTCTGTACCATTTTAAATGGTGTTTAAGGTTTTTTCACAAAGATTAAGAAAACATCAATTTTAATGCAAATTATTTTGGTAATATAAAATAAGATGAGTTCAACCAATAAAAAAAAAATGTTGTATTTTGTGATTGGTCACAAATTTCAAATGTCATTAAATTTTATCTAGAATTGTGAAAACATCACTTATTATGAAACAAAATGAAAATCCTTAAACATCACTTAAAGTGATATAGAGGGTAGAAAATAAATGCTTTTTATCTTCCATCATTGTATAATTGATAAATATATACCATATTTCATTGACAATATTAACATAATAAAAACACGCATAATCCAAAAATTATTTAATTACCAAAATTTTCCCTAAACTTTTTTATCAGTTTAAACTTAAAACCACACACTATTGTTCACTAGTCAAACTCATTCTTTCAAATTATTCAAGTTATTTATTGTATACATGATCTGACAAGATTTGAATTTAATTCTTAAATAGAGAAGTACGATATGAATTTAAAGCTCTCACACCTACCACATTTCTGTATATCCAGAAAATGTATGACATGGTTATTGTCATTGTAATCAACATTCATGATAAAAGAAAAAGAAACATTTGCTTGAAAAAAAAAACATTTCTAAAATATCATGCTAGATTCACAGCGACAGTTGATGAGGATGTTTTGAGCGCTGGAGGGTCTTATCACAATTTAATCAACAAGTTTATTCAAAATAAACATAATAATCACTAAAAATATAAATTAACCAAAAATAGAAAAGAGTTTTTATTTGGAAATAATATATTTAGTCAATAGGATATTTTGAGTAATAATATGAACAAAGAAAGAAATAACAACATTAATTTCAACCGCGAGGAGGCAATCCCTAGCAATATGGTAACTAGAAACCGACGAATAAATTCCCACTGAAAGTTACATACGACACCGTTTTGAATGATTCACATCATACTATTACGACGTCGTCTCGAGCCACACCACATGAATACGACTCGTGAAAGTGCTTCGCTCGCCGGTTAATAAATATTCTCCGTCTTCAACAAATAGAACTCTCTCTCTCTCTCACTATTTTCTCTCGCATTTCAAATTCCATTTCCTTATTTAGATTCTTAAGCTCGGCGATTCACGAGTCCACTGTGTTTCTCTTACTCCGCCTTCAGTTTCTCTACTCAGAGTCTCTGCTACGTTTCACCGCCGCTTGATTCGCCGGTAAACTTCTCCCTCCTCGTTTTCGGTAAACGCAAATTCGAACTAGTTGTCTGGTATTTTCATGTGGTGCTGATCTATGGAATTTTTTAGAATTTAGTCAGCTGGTGAAATCGTTTTTTATGTAATCGGATTTGGAATCGCGAGGACTTACTTGCTTGGTAACGAACTGAGATCTTCCGAGTGTTCTTGAGCGAGATCGTGTTTTCGTTTGTTCTGATTGAAGATCGAGTTCGAAATGCAGATCTCTGCTGCTGTGTTTCGATTTCGCTGTGGAATCAGTCCGCCTTGCATCGTATTTGAACAAGTCTGTGAAGTTGACAAGTAGAGTTTATAGATAATCTGCTGTTTATGGAGCTTCTTGGCTGATTCAAGCTTCATAGATTTGTATTCTTTGAGATCTAATGCTATGTGAAGTAAATTCAAGAATGTGTGATTATGTAGAGTAGAGCATTGATTAATTACATTATTTGCTTCCACACTGTTCTTGATTTCTTGTAACTGTCTGTATTTTGATTTGAATGAGTGACTTTGTTTATTTTCTAGCTCCTTCACGCCATGGCAAGCAATACTTTAAAAGATTTGAATACTCTTCCTGCAACTGAGAAGATGAGTGAATGTAAAGCAAGCTTAGCCAAGCCGCCTTGTGTTGCCAAAATAAATGGAAAGTCTGAAGATACACCTCTACCTGCTTTGGATCCTAGTGCTGTCGTGGAAACAGAGAAAGCTACCGTGGAAGTTGAATATATTGAATCCGAGAATTTGGATAATGTTGACGATGCTGATGCTGTTCTCAAGGTACTTTTGTGCTTCTGTGTTTTGGTTGCATTATATCCCATTAGGTCCATAACTGTTTGTTTTTTTCTTCAGATGGTTCTAGCTGGTCTTGACTCCAAGGATTGGGTATCAGTCTGTGATGCTCTTAACAATGTTCGTCGGCTTTCAATATTCCACAAAGAAGCAATGTTGCATATGCTGTAAACCCATATTCTCTATATTTGACTTTATTCTCTCTATAAAGTAGATTGAAAAATTGGAGGTCTCACTCACTGATGTTATCCTCTTAACAGCGAAAAAGTGATCCCACTCGTCGTGAAATCACTGAAAAATCCAAGAAGTGCGGTGTGTAAAACCGCATGCATGACATCTGCAGACATCTTCTGCGCATATAACAACGATATAACAGATCTGTTGGATTCTCTGGTAATTCTTTTTTTGAAAAAATCTTTTTCTTGCTCTTTCACTGTGTTCCCGTTGATTGAACTTTACACTATTTCTCTCAGCTTACCCAACTCCTCCTCAAGTCTTCCCAAGATAAAAGGTTTGTCTGCGAGGCAGCAGAGAAAGCTTTAACATCAATGACCAAATATGTTTCCCCAACTTTGCTGTTACCAAAGCTGCAACCTTGTCTCAAGAACAGGAATCCTCGGATCCGTGCAAAAGCATCATTATGCTTTGCCAGAAGTGTTCCCCGGCTGGTAATAATACAAGTTCAACTTCTATGCTACTTTCCAGATATATATCTCTCTCACAACAAAACACATCACATGTTACGTAACAATTCCTACAACTGAACTGATATACATGTTGTTTCAGGGCGTTGAAGGTATTAAAGAATATGGAATTGACAAATTAGTTCAAGCAGCTGCGTCTCAGCTTACCGATCAGCTCCCTGAATCCCGCGAGGCTGCACGAACCGTCCTACTAGAACTTCAGACTGTTTATGAAAAAGCTCATCCTATCATCAAACATGAGACATCTTCAGAGCAAGCCCCAGAGGCAGAGCCAATTACTTGGGAGATCTTCTGCCAATCAAAGCTGTCGGCTCTTAGCGCACAAGCGGTGCTTCGTGTCACCAATGTTGTGGCAGTGACTGCTCGGGAGGGTTTGGTTACTGCAGGTTCGCCTTCTTCATCCCAGTCATAAGCCTTCTCTACTATTTTTTAAAAGCCGTTTGCTACGATAAATACAGTTGCATTGGTATTCTCCGGCCATGATCTACCATATTGGAAAATTATGGACCGGTAAAGAGAGTGAAAACCGGTTATTAAAAATCTTTGGTTATTTTTCCTTTTGTGAGTGAGATTATTTTCTCATCAGTCTTCATCAGTGACATTTTTTTCTTTCTTATGTGTATATATATCTATACCAAAATTTGGTAAGATGGTTTGAATCGTTTGGTTTAATGCAAGTTGGTCGGATTCTTTGACAATTTAACAGCGTTCATCATTATTGACTTGTACAAACGGTTTACGAGATTGTTTCAACCCTTCCCAACCCTCTGGCTACACTCTCCGCCATCGGAAAATTACGGATTAATATAAAGATTTAGGTTGCCAATTTGGCTCAGATTATATCTTAAATCGTGTTAAAAGTGTAGTTGCTCTTACCAAGGCCTGATAAAACAAAGGATACAATAAACTTATAAATAGCCAGCTTAAAAAATGACATCAACATTGGAACGTCTGACAATAAGGGAACAAAAACAAACAAGAAAATTATAGAATCGTGTCGTTCATTCAAAACATCACGGCGTTTTTAAGGGCTGCAAAGCTAAACCCAACCAAATACGACACGAAGCCTAAAAAAATCAGTCTTCTATATTAGTAGCATACACGACCACTGAGGACTGAAGATCTCTATCAACCTTGAAATGCGCGTGGAAAAATCTTTTCACCTGTTTCATCGTGAACCAAAGAGTATATATATTTTAAAAAAGAAAAAAACAAATGACGTTAAGAGTTGGAAAATCAAAATGTTCTTGCCTCTCTAAAGGAATGTTGGATTATGAAATCTCTGAGTTTTCTTTCTTCTGATGCAAACATCACAATGTGGCTAGGCCGCTCTGACCAGTTTCCAGCTAACTCTTCTGTAACGAAACCTAAAGGGTCCATCATGAATCGGTCTGACTCGTCAACTTGTCCCTTCTCTTCACTGTTTTGACAAGAAAACCAAAAAGACGAAATACCCTTCAAGACTCAAATGGTCAAAGAAGCAAGAACTGTGATTTTGTTTACCTTGGCGTGCAGTCCAGAAATTGCATTGGAATGTTAGTATGGAGAGTAGAATAGTAGGGAGTAGAATGGCATGGCATGAGAAAGAGAATGCTCTTTACTCTCCCTTTGTATGCTTCTTCGGATAGATAATTTGTCGCATCCTCGGTCCCTCTCTGTTGGAAACAACAACAACAACAACATTCCTTTTTTACCACGAGTAGAGAGAGAGAGAGAGAGAAAGCACTCAAAGTAATATGATTATTTACCTGATGGAATAAACTCATGTATAGCGCCATTGGGATATTGGTCACAAGTAAAAATAAGACTGAAAGTGTTAGTTTAGGAGACCACTTCACGATGTGCTTCTTTCGAGGGACTTGCTTCTGTTTAGTTATTGATGATGGCGACAACGATGATGAATCAGATGCATCCATTTGAGCAAGTGCATAGCCAGAGAATATCAAAGCTACGGGTAGCACCGGCAGCACAAACCTATCATTCATAATCTAAGTAGTCCACACGGAAAACATAATTTATGATAAAATCATGTTCCTCGTTACACGAAACTGTAAGAAAACGGGATTCATATTTTACCTGAATTCCTTGTGGCCAAGTAAACTGTAAATCGTTAAAACCCATAGAACGAGAGCTGAAAGCTTCTGGTTCTTAGACTTGATCATTCCAGCAACGGAGAGTGGTGTGAAAGTGAAAAGCATGACAAGAAATCCCTGGGAGAAGTACCAGTGCCATGGGTGAGTTCCGTAATAGTCTCCACCAGATGAAAGGAAATTGAACTTCAGAAAATTAAGAGGCACAATGACCCATGACCCGTACATCAGACGGTCCAACAAACAGGTGAAGCCGAGGACCAAAGACCTAACACCAAAAAGCAAGTAAGCACTATGAAATCATCCAAAGAGTACAGTTAGAACTAAAAGAGTACAGTTAAACTCACCCAACCGGGATCACCTCTAGGACGATGAATTTGACCTTATTAGGCGTCAGAAATAGCTCAAGCATCCCAACATATAACCATATGATTGCACTTGTTGGTCTTATGGCACATGCTAAAGCCGCTATGAACAAACCCCACCTCCGATTCACGGAATAGTCTTTTCTAATACAAGGCCAGTAGTAGAGCCCCATGATGGTGAGAACAGTCTCCAAACAGTTTGAAAACGTACGGTTCATACAAAAGAACATGAACCAGTTTGCCAATTGACAAAAGAGCTATCAAAACGTTAAAGGAAGCAATCCGGAAATAAAAATTGCAAATACAGATCGAGAGTCGAGTAACTTAAATTTAAAAAGAAGACAAAAGGAACACACAAAACAAACTCAAGAAGAAGAAGGAATCAGTTATTCAGGACATCTTCATGGCAACCACTAACAAAAGACTTATCTCAGTCTTTCATCGAAATAGGAAAGAAGCTCGGAATCTCTAACTCACTTCCGGTTACATCAAACTAGCATTGCATTGGAACTATCAAATCTAATGTAATGGTGGGTTGGGTTCACTTTTTGTAGTTGATATTTGTTTTTTAATATCCTATACTAATCTTGTAATTTTCATTGGCCACAAATTCATTGGCATACCATTCAGATGACTTTGCATTGTCATACCATGTTACATAGAAAGGATACAGACCAACTTGCAACGTTTTCTCCATACAGAGCATCAGAGAGTTTGTACAAATAGAGATCACCAAGAGCTGAAAATATGGATTGCATGAGACGTGGGGCTTTGCTCTGCAAACAAAGGAAAGGATTTGTAACACATAAACCATTCCATCTACCTAAAATTGCTAAACACACTGTTTAATCTAGTTGAGCTTCCAGCCTAAAACTAACTAGTGATAAGTGGATTGACCTATCTATCTTATTTATTGCTTATGATACTTTCCAACTATCAATGTGGGAGACTTAATCTCTAATACACACAAATCAAAAGAAAGATTCAGAGACAACAGATTGGGAACCTTACTGGAACTTTCATTTGACTCAGAGTTTGGAGAAACGTTTATTCTAAAAGAAAAAAAAGAAGTATACTGACCATAACGTAGGGAGTATCAAGGGCCGTGAGATGAAGAAGTTTGTACAAGAAAGCGAATAACATGGGATGCAAATAGCTTCGTATTCCTCTCTTCCACTCCCATGTCAAATAACCATAGCTGTCATCATCATCATCAAAAATCATGATCAAAATCAAAAAAACAAATGATTCAATCGAAGTTGAACACTCAGCAGCATAGAATCCACAAAATGGTTTAGCTTAACAGTCAGCTAAATGCTTAAAGAACATTACCCGAAGACGGTACGATGAGCTACTTCGAGGGATTGCCAATGTTCGTCGGGATTGAAATAAGTTTGAATCAACAGAGCATTCGCCACACGAAACGCCAGGCAGAACATGAATATCCGCCTCGCGGATCGCGTTACTCGACCTGGTTTCGAAGAAGAAACGGTAGACGAATCTCGATCATCGCCGTCGTTAACTGACGCGGCACCGTCGCCACCGCCGACGGCGTTCTTCCGTTTCCTTATTTCCATTGATAGATAGAAATTATGCAGCCCGAGCTGAACTTGAAGGGCTTATGGTATGCTTGAGGAAAGGCCCATTACAAAATAATCTATGGATTATTAAGGCCCATCTAGTTTAGTACTATAAAAATAACTTTTATGAGACTTGCTAACTAGTTTGAGGGTAGATACTCTTCCTTGTTCAAGACGATGAAGCTCATAACCTTAATTATTGTTCATCTGAATGATCTTACTGTGATCTTAAGAGCATGATTAGCCCTAAGAAACCTATATGGGTTTTTTATTATTATTATTTTTTTTAAATAAAAATAAAATCGACCAATCGCTGGCCGCTATGTGTCGGTGGAGCCCGTGAACAGTGCAAGAAACCCATAAGAATTAGTTCTTAATTAACAATTTTTGAAACCGGTTCTTACACTATTCATGGGACACATACCCTTAAGAACCTCTGTAAGAATCCTCTTTAATCATGGTCTAATAGGAGTATATATTATTTTTTTGTTTTAGAACCTTTGTGAAATTGCAACCATCATTAACCATGATCTCTTAATCGGAGTTCTTAGCTTCGGATAAGAGACAATTCTTAGCATTTCTTAGTTTTTAACTAAGAAAAACTAATAAATGTCTCTTAAATAAGATATATAAGAGTTGTCTCTTAGCCGAAAAGTGTAAAAAAAATAATCAAATCATGGCTTAAGAACCCAGAGACCGAGATTAATGATGTCCTTAGGGCATGATTATTAGGGTTATCTTAGGGTGGAGTTCTTAGCATAATTTTAAGAACCGTCTCTTAACTTTAACTAAAAAAAGTTAAGTGACGGTTCTTAAATCTCTTATCGTCATTAGTTAAGAGCATGGTCTTAGGGCATAATTATTGGAAAGTTTTTAGGGTGGAATTCTTAGTGTAATTTAAGAACCATCTCTTAACTCTAACTAAAAAAAATTAAGAACCGGTTCTTAAATATCTCGTTCTTAAATTACGCTAAAAAAATTACCCTAAAAACCTCCTATGTTCTTAGTTCAACCTTGTTTGTTAAAAAAAAAAAAAAAAAATTAGCAGACAGTTTTCCGACTAAAACTGTAATCGGCACAACGGTTATCGTCATTGGTTACTGAACCTATCGGCCCAATATTCACAGTTGTTGAATCTATTGCCCAACTATTAGGTCACCAATCATATTATTTAGTTTAAAACTATATATTAGGGTGATTATTACACTCTTTTTTTATTACACTGTCTTCTTTTCTTTTCTGTTTTTTGAAATGTTTTGTTTTTATGAATCTATTCTTTTTCGTTTTCTGACAGTAATAATTATTTGTTTTAAAAATACCTTATCTTTTTTTTTTTCATTTTGAGAGCAACTATTAAACTTCTTAGCTACCGATAATAAGTTGTATATATAAAATGGATATGAAAGCAGTTAAAGCACGCGTACCAAACACTCTAAAATATGGTAGTGGGGAGGTAGTGTGCATGCTTGGTGACACCATAAGATAACAAAAAGGGATAGAAAACCATAGAAACGATTATGCGAATATAAAAGGGAATAACGTAGAAAGAAATGAAAAATATGAAAGTTTATATACGTCACGAAAAAATATGATGTTTATCCACACAAAAGAGACAACAACTTCGTTTAAGTAAGAGACAACAATTGACAACAACTTCCATCATTTCTTACTTTTATTCCACTTTAAAAAATTGTTGGCCGTGTTAGAAAGTGTAGTAAGTTGTTACGGATAATAGAGTTTTAATTAAATTTCAGCCACATAAACGAGTTATAGAGAGAGACTGCTGAGCAACACGTCTTTGGATGTTCATAAACGTAATTATGAAACAATTATATTCTTCCAAGCTCCATCCAACTAGGATTACTAGGAACTCATGGACATATAATACGATGTTGGTTAAACATTACTATTATCGAATAATTAATTGCTTATTAATATTCGATGATGATGGCTGCTATTAAGTATGACCACGTGTGGCAGATTTGAAATGTTTAAAGATGTTAATATATATAATCCGAATGGATCTAATTCTTTTTTTATCCTACTTTTGCCACTATGCTTATTATACAATAACCAGGATTAACTAACATATATATTTTAGGGCAATTCTCTTAAATAGCCATTTTTAAAGTTTTTGTCACAAAAATAGCCCTCAAAAAAATAAAATGACCAAAATAGACTTTTTTTTTGAAATTTTGATTTTTTTTTTTTTTTGAAATTTGAAACCCTAACCCCAAACCCATCCCTTTACTCTAAACCCTAAAGTCCAAATTAGTTAACCCTAGGGGTATAAATGCATATAAATGAATTTTTTAGCTTCCAAAAAAATATTTTGATCATTTTCTTCCTTAAAAACTATTTTTGTGACAAACAAACTAAAATGGGCTATCTAAAGGAATTTTTCTATATTTTATGGAAATTCCTTTTTTTTCTTCATATGGAGTAGACTATACGAAAAACATACTTTCTTACTATATAATAATTAGGAGAAAAACAAGATTAGCAACTTGTAAAATAGTAGCATTTTTCATCCAAACAATGCAAATACAAAATTTATGACATCTTGCTATAAAGATAAGGAAAACAAAAATTGCCATTTAAAATAAAAATAAAAATTATTTTTTCTGTTCCTTTATTCAATAAAGTCGCTGGTGTTTATGAAACAGATTAATAAAAACTGATTTTAAACATTTATTAAGATAGCAAAGGTTCCCACTTCCCATTCTAGGAGGCAACAGCTTTCCTTTTTGTGTGATCTATATAAATGCTTATGAAAGACAAGAAAGAAATATCGCGATCATGAACATATTAATCATTTGGGACCCTAATTGAAAAAGAGTGCTATATATTTTGTTTTATTGATATAAAAGTATGTTGTATTTTTGTGAAGTTTAGGACACTCGTTTATCAATTATTATGTAAAGAAAGAAGATAAGTTGCTTTCAAAGTGGTAAGAGTTAGGTCTTGATAAGAAAGGCTTGAAGGTGGTGCCACACTAAAATCCCTGCATCTACATACACACGTGTCCACACATTTTTAAATCAAAATAAAATCAGAATTCGGATTTTATTTTGTGTATAGTTTTGGGATGTGTGTGAATAATTTGTGGATTTGTGAGTTGGAGAGGATGAACAAACAGGTCACATAAAAATATACCCTAATGTAAACAATCAAAGAATAGAATAGAATCTCTTGGTACTATCAAACTAAAAATTTATAAAAAAATAAAAAGTGATGAAGACACCAATCTATTCATTCCCCACCCATCTCTCATTAATATTTATTTATCTCTCATATACTATTTTCCAATCTCTGACCTTTTTCCCGGGCCACTGTGCAAATTTTTGGTACTTTGATCCACAGTTTCCACTAAAACTACAAACAACTATTTTTGTAAAATATTTCAATTTGTATTCTAAATAATATAGTAGTATTAAAGAGAGGAAGTAGATGTGATAGTACACCGTTTTATTTAAAAATTGAAATATTACAACAAAATGAATTTTGGATTGGTTAACAATTTTTATAACCGACTATATTAATACTGTAAAAACTCTATAAATTAATACTCGATAAATTAATAAATATATAAATTAATTAATTTTTCTGATTCTAACTTGGATCAGTGTGAAATATAATATAATTTAATAAAATAATAAAATAATAATATTTAGAAAATTCTTAGCTAAATATATGATTTCTTTAAAATCGTAAATTAATAATTACGATATTTAAAATTTTATATATACATAAATAAATTATTTCATTTTAGTTTGTAATTTATTGAAAGAGTAATGATTTCTTAGTGCATATTTTTTTTACCAACAATAAACTAAACTAGTTTGAATTAAACATCGAATTGAAAAGCTAAACCGATAGAATAAAATCAGCATAAGTTAGAGTTAATGGTATATTTTAACTATCTCGTGTAAATTTATTCACTGTTATATTCTCTATTTCTGAAATATATTAAATTGCAAATCTAAGGAAAAATATTACAACATTGAAATTACTTCAAATGGTTGATAAAAACAGATTATTCTGTTACCGTAAATACTATCTCCACCGATTACTAATCGTCTATTGGAAACACCATATTCAGAACTGCAAAGATACATAGAATTCTCTTTTAATCAAAATCTCAAAGCATTTTTACGTAGGACTGTTTTATGTTAAAAGTTGACACAAACATACATATACACACCTACATACATGAATAGTTATAAAAATATATATACAGAAGCCATTTAGTACCTATAAGATTTGCACATTCTTCCATAACAAAGAAGGCCCCACCATTTTTTTCTTGAAGAGTATGATATTTTTGTAGTTGTATTTGTGGCAGTTAACATAATGATTCTTTCATATGTTTTGTAGTTATGTCTCTTCTCTCTCCCTCCTTCCCTCTTGTGGTTCTTGATTTTGGCCCAATCTTTCTCCTTTCAATGCATTAAAAATCACATAACCAAAGAATCAAAAAGAAACTTGTGTAACGTCAATCGAGTTTAATATCCCCCAAATCTTTCTTGTCTTCCACGAACCAAATCACATCTTGATATTCATATCAACTAAGAACCAAAAAGAAAAAACCCATCATGGATCTCGAGCGTCTGAGCCCAAGGAACCAAGTTAAGGTCAATCTCTCAACTTCATTCACTTCAATTTCGATTCCAAAACAAAACCTTTGTTGCTTATTCTGTTTGTTTGTCTGTTTGCAGAAAGAATCTTGGTGGACGGTTCTGACATTAGCTTACCAGAGCTTAGGTGTGGTCTATGGAGATTTAGCAACTTCACCATTGTATGTCTACAAGAGCACTTTCGCTGAAGACATCCAACACTCGGAGACAAACGAAGAGATCTTTGGTGTTCTGTCTCTTATCTTCTGGACATTAACTCTAATCCCACTCGTTAAATACGTCTTTATTGTGCTTCGTGCTGATGATAATGGCGAAGGTGGGACCTTTGCTCTCTACTCTCTACTCTGTCGCCATGCCAGAATCAGCTCTTTGCCTAATTTCCAGCTCGCTGATGAGGACCTTTCTGAGTATAAGAAAACTTCAGGGGATAATCCGAGGAATTTAAAAGCTAAGGGGTGGAATTTGAAAAACACTCTGGAGAAGCATAAGTTTCTGCAGAACATGTTGCTTGTTCTTGCTTTGATTGGGACTTGTATGGTTATTGGTGATGGTGTTCTCACACCTGCAATCTCTGGTAATTTATAAATCTTTATTCTTTTTTCAGATTTTGGGTGGACTTTTCAAGATCTTAGAGCATGTCCATTGAGGGGTTTTTAGGGAGAGGTTCTTAACTTTAACAAAGAAAAAGTTAAGAACCGGTTCTTAAATCCTTATTTAAGAACCGGTTCTTAATTTTTTCTTTGTTAAAGTTAAGAACCGATTCTTAAATCCCGCTAAGAACCCCTCCCTAGGAACCCCTGATGGAGATGGTCTTAGATGCTGATTAATTTTGTATTAATTTTTTTGCAGTTTTCTCAGCAGTCTCTGGATTAGAGTTATCCATGTCCAAACAGCAACATCAATGTAAGCTCTCTAGTCTCCTCTATTAGATAGGTAGGAGTGCTAAAAGATGGTAAATTTCAAGATAGGTGGTTGTA
The DNA here is from genome assembly GCA_012274485.2 of Sinapis alba. Lineage (NCBI taxonomy): Eukaryota > Viridiplantae > Streptophyta > Magnoliopsida > Brassicales > Brassicaceae > Sinapis > Sinapis alba. Next base: position 86,352 of record MU106337.1, on the reverse strand, counting down.
AGCTTCTTAATTATGTTTAGAATAAGTTAATTTTTTTGGGTGTGGAAGGTGAGACTGATGCAGATGCATTCTTCTTATAATCATAAAATAATAAATGTGGTTTAGGAGTTAAAGTTGATTTATAAAAACAAAGATATAAAGGTAGAGGAATATAAAAGCTTATTCTGAAAAGTGATAATCAAGTGGTCAAATAAAGAAAAGTTAGTTGGTTTGGATAAGACTGCATATAAGTTCTTAGAAAATAAAGTAAACATTCTATGTCTTTAATCAGTAAATAGTTGATTCACTATGTAGATGTGGAGGTGCCAGTGGTCTGTGCCATACTGATACTCTTGTTCTCGCTACAACACTATGGAACACATCGTTTAGGCTTTTTGTTTGCTCCAATTGTACTCGCATGGCTTCTCTGCATAAGCACCATTGGTGTATACAACATCTTCCATTGGAATCCTCATGTTTACAAAGCATTGTCTCCTTATTACATCTACAAGTTCCTCAAGAAAACTGGTACACGTGGCTGGATGTCTCTAGGTGGCATCCTCCTATGCATAACTGGTAATAATTAAAAAAAAAACCAGAGATGTAACAGTTTCTTTTTCTTCTTTTTCATGATTTTCAAACCCTTTTAACTTATATTCGTTGAGGCTTATTCAGGCTCGGAAGCTATGTTTGCTGATCTAGGACACTTCACTCAGTTGTCAATACAGGTAAAAACTTATGATTTTATTTGTAATCTTATTAGCTTTTTCCTGAAACTTTGCATTTGTCTTCTTGGCTGCAGATTGCGTTCACATTCGCTGTTTACCCTTCCTTAATCCTTGCATACATGGGTCAAGCTGCTTATCTGTCTAGGCATCATGTTCTCGAGAGCGATTACCGGATTGGATTTTATGTTTCAGTACCAGGTAAATGCGTATGCACCATCTTGTTAACAAGGTTTAACATGCAAATGCTGGCATAGTTTTCACTAGTTTGTGTGTTGTGTACAGAGAAAATAAGATGGCCGGTTTTGGGTATTGCTATTCTGGCTGCTGTTGTTGGAAGTCAGGCGATAATCACGGGAACATTCTCCATCATCAAGCAATGCACTTCTCTAGGTTGCTTCCCTAAAGTCAAAATCGTGCACACATCTTCCAAGATGCACGGCCAGATTTATATCCCGGAGATCAACTGGACTCTCATGCTGTTATGCTTGGCAGTGACTGTAGGTTTCCGCGACACCAAACACATAAGCAATGCCTCAGGTACACCATCCATCAACCATAGCGGCATAGCCATGACCCAACAAATGGAAAAATGGAATATTCACGTCTTGCTTTTTCCTTCGTGAACAATAGATCCATGCATATTTCATCATGAACTATAAATAAATTCAAATTAACCATCTGAACTTTTTTTCATCATGAACTATAAATAAATTCAAATTAACCATCTGAACTTTACAAAACGTGTCTAAAACTATATTGATCGTAACAAAATTAGTCAACAGTTAACTCCGCTGACTAGACATCCAACTAACTCTTGTTGTCATGGTGTCTGCCGAGTCGGATGTCAAGTCTGCTGAATTAACGGTTGACTAACTTTTGTTATAGTCAACGTAGTTTTAAACAAGTTTTGTAAAATTCATATTGCTAATTTGAATTTATTTGTAGTTCATAATGAAATATGCACAAATATATTATTTATAAAGGAAAAAGCACGATGCGAAAAGTAGATGTTGAAATAAGCCTTTTCCCCAACTATTTTGGTAGGTTCTGAATCTTTTCTTCTCTGTAACAATGTATGCAGGTTTGGCGGTTATTACCGTTATGCTAGTAACGACTTGTCTAATGTCACTTGTAATAGTCTTATGCTGGCGCAAAAGCTCACTCTACGCGTTAGCCTTCATCTTCTTCTTCGGAACAATCGAAGCTCTCTACTTCTCAGCTTCACTCATCAAGTTCCTAGAAGGCGCGTGGGTCCCCCTCGCCCTCTCCTTCATCTTCCTCCTCATCATGTACGTTTGGCACTACGGAACCGTCATGCGTTACGAGTTTGACGTCCAAAACAAAGTCTCAATCAACTGGCTCCTCACCCTCTTCGGCTCTTCAAACCTAGGAATCGTCCGTGTTCGCGGTATTGGCGTGATCAACACGGAACTCGTCTCAGGCATTCCAGCGATCTTCTCTCATTTCATTACTAACCTCCCTGCGTTCCACCAAGTCGTTGTCTTCCTCTGCGTGAAGTCTGTCCCTGTCCCGCATGTTAAACCGGAAGAACGGTTTCTCGTTGGAAGGGTTGGACCGAAGGAGTACCGGCTATACCGGTGTATAGCCCGGTATGGTTACCGTGACGTACACAAAGATGACGTTGAGTTTGAGCAAGACCTCATTTGCAGTATAGCTGAGTTTATACGTTCGGACAAAGCTTTTGATGAGTCACCAGACCAAGAAAACGAGTCTGGAACCAATGAGAGGCTTACCGTTGTAGCAGCTTCCTCCTCTAATCTCGAAGGTGTTCAAATCTATGAAGACGATGCAGAACAATCGGAGGTAATAGTGGTGGCTGCAGAGGCACAGGTTCCTTCGCCACGAGTGAAGAAAAGGGTGAGGTTTGTGTTGCCGGAAAGTGCGAGGATAGATAGATCAGCGGAGGAGGAGTTGATGGAGCTGACGGAGGCGCGTGAGGCAGGGATGGCGTTTATAATGGGGCATTCGTATGTGAGAGCGAAGTCAGGTTCGAGTGTGATGAAGAAGATGGCTATTAACTTTGGGTATGATTTTCTAAGGAGAAACTCGAGAGGTCCTTGTTATGGTTTGTCTACTCCTCATGCTTCTACTTTAGAAGTTGGTATGGTTTATATAGTGTGAGTGACTACACTTTTTTTCTTTTTTGTTGAATTTGAATATTGTAAATTAAAGTAAAGATAAAATTTATCAGGTTTTTGTTGTTGTAAGTTGTAACTTTTGTGTAGAGATGTTAGAGTTGCTTGTGGCATAAGTAAGATGTGCTTTTTCATTTTTGTAAAAGATCTTGTCCCTACTGAGTACTACTGATAAAGATCCAAAAAAGAGATTGAACAATAAGTAGACAAGACTCAAGAGCATATGATTCTTGTCTCTTTATGTTTCTTTAACTGCAAATCTTCTCTTTTGTCGGCTTAGCTGATCATATATATATATGTAAGTGCATAGGGACACAAATACATACATATACAAGTGCATATTTGTGTACATCTCTAACTTGTAAGCAACGCTTGCTCTGTTTCCCTTACAAAACAAAAAGATGAGGAAAAATGGAGACTGGGTGGTTCTGTCTCTAATTTTCTTGTGTCTCTTTTGTGGGTTGTCTTCAGTTTCAGCTAAGCCGCCTCCTGTTAGTGAGTTCTTGATTATCCTAGTTTGATTTGTCTTTTCAAAAGAACATCCTTTTAGAAATGTTTGAAGATGTTCTTGTTTTTCTTTGTTTTGGGAACAGAGATAGTAAGTGGACTTGTGACAAATGTAGCATCAATGCTGTGGAAATTATTGTGGTCTCTTCATACATCTACAACCACAACAACCACCACAAAAACTGGTAAGACAAACCAAAAAATGTTATACACTTGTATTATGATCTTATTGTCAAAGTTTCATTCATTATAGAATTAAAATACAAGAAAAAAGTTTGAAAATGTGACAGGTATTTCTAGCCGTTCTATGGTGAAATATGAAAGTGGATATAACGTAGAGACAGTGTTTGATGGAAGTAAGCTTGGAATTGAGCCCTATGCGATTGAAGTTTCCCCTAATGGAGAAGAGCTTATTGTCTTGGATTCGGAGAACAGTAACATCCACAAAATTTCCATGCCTCTTTCTAGATGTAAGTTCATCTTCTTCTTAATCTAGATTTGACGAAAAAAGAACTCTAAAGATCGAGTTCCCTAGACACATATACAAATGTATATAACAGTTTATATGACCCACCAGAACGTTGAATCATATATGCTTTGCTTCAAGATGGGGATTCATGTTCTTTTGCTTTTTATTAGTTCAGTTAAAAAAGTTTCTTTATTTGACAACAAAATCCTTTTTAGAGATTCAAAACTTTTTCACTTTAGTCCACAACACGACACATTTAGCTTCTATCCATGTTCTGTTTCTCTGTTTTTTTCAGGTTATTCTTTCTACTGTTTCTTGTTCTTTAAGTTAACGAACTTTCCTCATTTTAAAGCCCCAAACTCTTGCTTTCGATAGATTCTAAGATTCAAACAGATAGATTTGGATTATGGGTTTTGTTTTCAAACGGTCTCACAACGGATTTGTTAATATTGCAAGATGGTAAACCAAAGTTAGTCTCTGGTTCACAAGAAGGCTACACAGGGCATGTCGACGGCAAGCTCAAAGAAGCTAAAATGAATCGTCCTCGAGGGTTAGCTATAGATGACAGTGGAAACATCTACGTAGCCGATACTAACAATATGGCTATACGCAAGATCAGCGACGACGGTAAACTACAAATAACCGTTTTAAGATTATGAAACGCAATTACAAACGCTAATTTAATTAATTAATTTATGTCAGGAGTCTCAACCATCGCCTCCGCCGGAGGAAGATGGAGCGGCGGATCTAAAGAGGAGATGATGAGATTCTCCAATGACTTTGATCTGATCTATGTCTCTTCAACCTGCTCTCTCTTAGTCATTGATCGTGGAAACCAAATGATTAGAGAGATTCAGCTACATGATCATGACTGTTCTCGTCAAGAACCTGAAACAGATCTCGATCTTGGTAACCTTCCACACAATCTAACATCATGTTGGTTTGTTCGGGTCCGATCTAAGATTTTAGAGACCTGAAACATTTTTTTAAAAAAATTTAAAAAGTTTTTTTTTCATAATTTAAGAGTTTTTATCTGTATAAAATCTCTCCAAAAATTTGGGGGGAAGGAAAAGGAGGGAAAGAGACCAATGTTTCATCCGGCTGTCCCAAGATCGAGTGAAACATTGACTTTGGCTTCCAAAAACTTTTGGAAGTTATATAAAACAAGCTTCCAGATTATATTTTTAAAAAAAAATTAAAGTTCTTACTATCCAAAGTATTTGTTTTGTGCTTAGCTTGAGGCAATTTTGTTTGGGTTTGTGTATATGCAGGAACCGCTTTGCTCGTTGCTGCTGCATTTTTTGGATATATGTTTGCGTTATTAGTACGTAGAGTACGAACATTGTTCTCTTCGTTTCGTCACGTAAGTGAACAGCTTGGTTTGATTCGGTTAAATCGGAGTCAATTAGCATCATTGGTCCGTTTTTTGATTTCAGGATAATAAGAGACATGTAGCTAAACCGAACATGACAATGGCTCCATATCAACGTTATCCAAGACCGGTTCGACAGCCATTAATCCCACCTCAACATGAACCGGAAAAAGAAGAAGGATTTCTCGGTTCGCTAGGAAAGCTGGTGGTTAAAACCGGTTCTTCCGTTTCTGAGATGATGTCCGGTTCAAGAAATGTTACTCCACAAAGCTTCCAGTACCACCATCAGCAACAACCGAACCAGTGGCCGCCGGTACAAGAGAGCTTTGCTATACCGGAAGAAGATGGACCGCCGGGTTTAGAACCGGATAAGCCCTACCTTAGAGCACAAGGAACAAAGCAAAACCGGTCTTATCACCAAGATTATGACCAATACCAAAACCAAAACCAGCAGAAACGAAATGTGAACGACACAGCGCCGTTCGAAGAGAAGAACGAGTTTGTGTTTGGGGCAGTTCAGGAGCAGGACGGTCGCAGAGAAGCTATGGTGATCAAGGCCGTTGATTTCAACGAAGCTTTGAACGATCAGCGAAATCTACGGCCTAGAATCAATTACATGGGATACTCTTCTCATGTTTACTGATTACAGACTCAAATTTTCATAATTTACTTAGAATGTGTTTTGTATATGTATCTCTTTGTGTTTATTACTTCTTTTACTTATTAGATTTCTTTAATAGTTTAATGTAAAATATTACTGATGAGAACTTTTAAATATATGAGTAAGGATAGCATATTCATATTTTATTTGATCTTTTTGTAGTTACTTTGTTATCAAATCAGTAGAATAAATTTACGGGCAATTCTCACAATTAGTTTTTTTTAAAAAAATTTTTTTATCACAAAATAACTTTCAAAGAAGAAAATAACTAAATAATCTTTTTTTGTTTCAAAATTTTTAATTTTAATTTTTAATTTTTTAAAATTTGGAACTCTAAATACAAATTAAACCTTACCCTTTTAACTCTAAACCCCAAGTCCAAAATAATTAATCTTAGGAATATAAGTGTATATATATTTTTTAAATAAAATATTTTAGTCATTTTTTTTTTGTATACTATTTTTGTAATTAAAATTTTTGGGGGTTATTTTAGAATATTTCTCTAAATTTATTTAAAAAGTGATATATGGCCGGCTACTATTTTGGGAATATTCTTCCCCCACGTCTGTTTATAAGCGAGGAATGCATGTGAGCTTATTGAACGGAGGAACACCAGATCTTGTCTGTCTTCACGCCAGTAACATGTTTGACCTATGAAAAACCTGCCGGCCACAACTGTTTACAGAACCAACGTAACAAAAGTTCACCTTAATAGTAAAAAAAAAAGGAAGGTCAACGTTCTAGTAAGAGATCTAAAACCATTTATGAGTCTTTAACCAAAATCTTCTATCAATTATATTAATGTTTAATTATATAATTTTTCAGAAAAAATAGTATAATCGGTGAAAGATTGTGGTGAGAGAGACTCACCAATGCGAATGTCCTAACATGTTTTTAAGAAATGTACCGGTTCAATCTCGGTTAATGGTAGAAAATCAAAAATCGGTTTAGAGGAAGTTATTCAAAAGCCAGCTTGGCATTAACGCAAATCCAGCTATTGTTTTAGCTACCATATATTATAACCATCCTTCTCGCCTTAAGAAATTGACTCGTAAGAAGATAACTTGCAGAAGGGAGAAAATTAGGGTTTTAGGGTTGCAGAGAAGCAGAGGAAGGAGGATTCAAAGAATCGAATCCAACTCTGTATTCCTCTCTTCCTCTCTCTTCTAACCCAATGGGGCTTCAATCTTTTCCGATCTCTGAAATGGACACAACCGACGATATGCACGAAGCAATGTTCGCGAAACGAGGTTGTTGCTTCTTCCTCCCATGTCTCGGATCATCTCAGCCGTCTAGTCACGGAGGATCCGTATTGTGGCAACGAATCAGAACCGTTGATAAACTGGAGCCTGACGAGCGTTGGTGGATCTCCGGGTGGAACAAGATGAGGGAATGGTCTGAAATCTTGGCTGGTCCCAAGTGGAAAACCTTCATCCGCCGCGTTGGACGTAATCAATGCTGCGGCGGCTCCGGAGACGGCGGCGGTGGTAATAATAGACCGGATCAGGTTGGTTTCCGGTACGATTCGTGGAGTTACTCGTTGAATTTTGACGACGGGAAACAGACGGGTCATTTCGAGGATGAGTTTCCTTACCGTGATTACTCGATGAGGTTTACCTCGCCGTCTCTGCCGGTTTCCACCAAATGCTCCGTTGATTTCGACAATGATAACTACGCGCCGCAGCCGCTGATTAAGTAAAAGCCACGCGCTTATTTGTGTTTTTTATATCGTGGTATGGATTCTAACGTGCGATGCACCGATGAAAGGCGTGACATTTTAGAAGAAAGATTCGAAAGAAGAATTAATTTACACATTTTCATTTTTTTCTTTTGTAATATTTTTTTTCACTTTGAATAAAAATTTGCATTTGATCGATAATTTCTCCCAAAGTTGAGGTGATTTTCATGAACAAAAACTTATGTAGGTATTTTGGCAAAAAAAAAAAACTTATGTAGGAAGGAAGAAATCTTTTTGATTGATTTTAAAAGTGAATCAAAATGAGCTCAATTTGTATTTATTCAAGTTTCACTGGATTCTACAAAATTAGTTAAAAGGCCATGAACTTCAAAACGAAAAAACAAATTTAAAAAATATATATTTTAATGTTCGTGTTATCAAGTATGTTCATGCAACTCTTTTCTCCATTATAAGAACATCTTCAAACCATTGCCATTCTCACTTTTAAATATTATAATAGAAAATATGTTATAGTCTAATTCTATTTTTCTTGTAAAAAAGTTGCTGTTTTATACTCTAAAAATAGAGACAAAATAGCATTCTTCATTTACATAATCATACCTTTTTTATAGAATGGTTTCTTAATTTTAAAATTTTATATTTATAACTAAAATAAATTAAATATTCATTTAGAAAATATAATTTTTATACAAAAATAACTTTTTATTTATATTTTTAAAAATAAAATTACATTTTTATTTATATAATAGCCTTTTAGAGAAATTTTCATTTTAAAAAATTATAATTTTTTAGAATTTTTTCAAAAGTTAAAAGTAAATACGGTTAATTTTTCAACTTTCATGAAAAATATTTGTTGTAAAATAAAAATAATTTTTTAAAAGAATATTATCTTTAGAGACAAAAATAGAAAAATACATTAGAGAAAAACACATCTATATTTTAGAAAAATACTATTTTAAAGAAAAAATTGGAATACTTTGGAAATGGTTTAAGGTTTCTTTGTCTTATTTTATAAATGTTTATGCTATTTTTAATTTTAAAAACCTTAAGTTAAATTTGTGAATCTGAAACAGCCACATAATATAAATATTAAAATGAATATATTTTTTTTTGAAAAATGAAAACTAAAATAAAAAACAAAAGTTTATAACGTATTTTGTTTTGAAATTTTATTTGTTTTATATAAATCACTTTTACCTTTAAAAAGAGATTTTTTTGAAATATTGGTTGGAAAAATCTAATTACAATATTGTTTCTTCCACTTTTTTTCCTATTCTTCTTATTCAGTTTTTTTTACTCCCAACCGGTTTTAAATGAAAAAGGAATAATGAAGCAAAATAATTTAATTGTTATTTCATATAAGTTTTTCTTTTTGTCACCCATAAGAAATTATATTAAGAAAAACATTTAAGATACATTATCTATTACACAGTCTCACAACCTTATCGAGGGAAGTGGAGATTGGGGGAAGGGTAGTAGCGAAAATGGCGTCGATTGCAGCATCTTCTACTTTCCACTCATTTTCAGCAACCAAAAGCCCTAACCTTTCTTCTTCGACCCTTCTTCCTCTATCCAAAAACCTCACCTTTCGAACCAAACCTATCGGGAACAGCAGAGTTTGCAGCTTTACGAAACAGAACCGCCTTGGGTTCAGGAAGCTTTCTTCCGTTGGCGAAGGAGGGGAAGGCGTTGCAGTTGCAGATGAAGAACAGCAGCAAGAGACTGTCTCTGTCCCTGTTTCTCCTTCGGACATGCTCACCATGTTTTTTCAGGTACTTCACTCTCACCTCACCTTATGTGATTATCATCCTCAGTTTCTTTTTAAGTGTAGATGTAAAGTTAGAATAATGCTTCTTATGTAAATACCACATTGTATCTAGTTGCATAAGTTATTTAGAATGAGTTTTCTGTTTAGCAAAAACTCTGGTATTAGATACCAATATAGTCTTTGCTCGATTGATTTCACGGTTCTGTCAGGTCTTAGAACTGAACATTATTATTGCACAATAGTATTTGAATTCTCTTAAAACACCCTGTTGCCTTAAACTGAGTCTAATCATTGTTGGCTATTTTGCTTGATTTTTGAAGGCTGATGGAACTTTGAATGAAGCAGCTATTCCTAATGTGACAAAGGCCTTACAGGTAATAATACTTTTGTTTTAAGTTGTGAATGTATCTGTTTCTTGGAATTGTTTACATCCCTTTCGGTTACATGTTTAGATTCAATCCAATCTCTGTTTAAACTCCAAGTCCCGGTGTTGAGTTTACCTCTGAACACACCCTTTAGATTTTTACTTACCTCAAATCCAAAATAGCAAATCTTATTTGTTCTTTTCAGGACATGGATGGAGTTTCCAACTTAAAGGTTCAAGTTTCTGAAGGTGTTGCAGTTGTGGAGGTAATGTTTACATCCAACATTCTCCTGATACATTCACTGCCTTTACATTCCCCTAAGCACGCATACATATGTGTGTAGGATATATGTATACAAGGACATACTTTGAATATGTGTATTGTTTTGGATCAGCCTAATTGAATCTGACTTATGTTATGTTCAATGTGTACGTGTTTGAAGCTCTCAAAGCAAACAACAGTTCAAGCAACAGGAGTGGCGTCAAGCTTGGTGGAGACTATACAAGGAGCTGGCTTTAAGTTACAAACCTTGAATCTGAGCTTTGAAGACGAAGATGAAGTTCTTGTCTAATGAAATCATCTCTATTTTTTTTTTGTGATTAAAGAAACATATATTAATGTTCAATTTTATTACAAGATAACAATGTGCCAAATTACAGAAGTGGAAATTAATTTGACACCACCATACATCACTTTCTTACAAAAGCATGGTACTAGTTTCAACATGCTCCCATGAAACAACGACTCCACCAGGACTTTTATATCCTTCAATAACAATTTTTCTAAATTGTTTCGTCAATAAATTGTAATAGACAACATAGAACTCAATCCCATACCTTGGTGTCAAAATAATCTCACCCATTCTAGTAATGCCCTCAACGTTAAACTTAATACAAGGTTGTGTCCATGACCTTGTAGAAAAACACACCTTAGACCATTCATGCTCCTTACCATCTTCCAAAACCCACAACTCATATGTATCGTAACCACTTGAATACGCTAATGCTATTTTTCCATAATAGTTCATTAGAGTTGTTGAATAATAACTTAGTGTTTGGACAGACTCTGGCATTTTGGTAAAACCAAACTGTTCAGTCCTCACGTCAAATCTCACTAAGCTAAGTTGTTTCATATGATCTCCTACGTAAGCACCGTAATACACAACCCCGTTGATACATACACTTATAGTTCCAGGACAATGTATTGTGTTACACTCGACCCTTCTCCATGAACTTTTAGATCCCAACGTAAACACTTTATGTTCCTTATATGGTATTATGCTATCACCACTATGGTTACCAGGCAATGGAGTCATGGACAATACCTTGTACTCCTCGTTGATTGGATCGTATCCAAGAATGTTTTCAACGTATGGTCCAACGTTTTGGCCCACATAGATTCTTGGTAAGGTTAGTGATTTTCCTGAGGTGGGATTATAAATCACTGGACTCCTACCATATCCACAACATATCAAGCCGTTGACTTCTTGAGGCTGACGACTTCTAGATCTTGAAACAGAGACGTGACATGTGGTACGTGAAAGAAAAGATGATGTTCCTTGTTGGGTTAACAAGAAGAACCGGTTCTCGAATCCTGTTTGGTAATAATCCCTTACAAAGAAGAGGATACGTGACTGAGATTGAAATGATATGATGAAATCTTGACTGCGGATTATGGAGGCCCAAAGCTTTGATACACAGACACATCTCGCTAGGGTTTTGGCTGGCAATTTTAAGAAAATAATGAACAGAAGCTCAAGAGGAATAGGATATGAGTATTTTCCTTTGATAACTCCATCGTTGCTTTCTTGTGAGCTCCTGATCTTATCAACCCTTGGCTTTTCCATGGTGTCTATTGATCACTTAAACGTATTGGTTTCTGAGATGTTTAGTTGGAAATAGTTAGTATTTTGAGATAAAAAGCCATTTAGTCCCTAAGAAACCGTAGCTCTACACTGATGCACGTCTTAATTGATCACAGAGAAAAGTTCATAGTCAACGAGAGAAGAATAAGCAGCCAAATAATATTGTATGTTAAGTATTAACCATTGTAACTGGGCTTTGTGTTGCTAGCAACCTGGTTTCGAAGGCACTCTACTACACTTCATCATGTGCCCACGCGGATATAAGTCCATTATTTAAGACTTATTTAAATACTTAGAAAGAAAATTCATCCGTGAGCTGCATCTTTCTTTGAAGATTAGTCTAAGTCATTCCATGCGCTCGGAATAATCCCAAGTTACTCAAGAAAAATGCTAAGCATTTACAAAACAAAATGAAAATAGTAACATTAAAAGGTTTGACTACTGTTCATTAATATGATTTTAGTTTATAAACAGTTTATATCTCATTGATCATCACCACTACTACTACTCTTGAAATGCTTACAAATAACAATATACATCAAAAAGCTAATAGCACTCGTAAGAGCCAAAAGCCAATAATAGTAATCAAGTCTAGCTTCCGACATATCATCTGCGAACCAGTTATGTTTCTCACCTCTTGACCTTGTATAACTCTCAATGACCGAGATCAACGCAGCGCTCACGAAACTCCCCACACCGAAGACACTCGTGTACAAAGCAAACCCCATCGTCCTCATCCTAACAGGAACCTCGCTGTAAAAGAACTCTTGCATGCCAACGACCGTGAAAATGTCCGAGACTCCTAACAGAACGTATTGAGGCAAGAGCCAAAAGATGCTCAAAGGGTCTGAAGAGTTTGGTGAAGTCTTGATCATCTTCTTGCTTATCATTAGTCTTTTTCTTTCCACTAAAGCTGCGATAACGATGGCAACGATGGATAGGAACATACCTATTCCCATCCTCTCCATGACAAGAATACCCTTTTGGTTTTTCGATATTTTCTTGGCCATAGGGATCAAGACTTTGTCGTATAACGGCATGAGAAGGATTATAGACAAAGTGATTGTGCTTTGTAGCGTTGCGGGTGGGATTTTGAAGTTTGGTCCGATGTTTCTCTTCATGGCCATTCCTTGCTTTGTGAAAAATGTCGCTGGTTGTTGGAATATGACTGCAAACGTTAGAAGCATTGTCCATATTGGTAAGAGACGAAGCAATAGCTTGATGGTTTCGAGGCCTGAGAAACCGTCCTTGTTGCAGCTTTTTTTATCAGCTAAGGTCTTGCTCGTAGTAGTGGATGCAGTGTTGCTACAGTTACATAAAGGCTTCTCTTGCAGCCTATATTATTATAACACAATAAACCAAGAGCAAGAATTAGCGGGTGCTCAATGCGCTTTAACCAATCTATAAACGAAACCAAAAAGAAAATAAACTGAAGAAGATATGTACACATACAAACCATAACCAAAATCCAATTGTACAGGAAAAAATCATCTGAGCAAACTTTAAAAAGACAATTAAATACTCCCTTTGTTCCATACTATATGTTTTGATTGAATGCAAAAGAATTAAGAAATTTACCATTTAGAAGATAATATTATTACATAATATAAATTAAATATAAATTAACCAATCCCAAAAAAATTCAATAAAGCTAAAGTACATTAAAAATATCAAAATATCTTATATTTTGAAACATCAATTTTTTTCCAAAACATCTTATATTGTGGAACAGAAGGAGTATATTTTAAATTTACATATTTTCCAGAAATATTGAATCTAAAGTATTAAAATCTATCCTTGAAATTAAATATACTAGGTGCTTAGCCCCCGCGCAAGCGCGGGGATATTGATGAAATTGTTGCTTAATATAAAGGGTGTAGAGATGGTGTGCTCTGAAGTGATCTTTCGAAAGTGAATATTTGAAATTAATTGTTGATGTATGGTGGAGGTAAAGAGTTGTGGTAAATTTGTATGTGAGTTTTTGTTGTTAACTTATTTTTGAACTCGACTATCATTTGATCTAGCAAAATAGATTGTGGAGAAAAAAAATCGCAAACGTAGTTTGAAGATCACTTTACACGCATGCGACCGTATTTGTCTAAAATGAATCCTATATACTTAGAAATTCTTTGTGGGAAAGGAAGCGTGATTCCCATAAATTCTTAATTTTCTTTATGTTCCGGGAATCTCAGAAACGGAAGAGGCGGAGGAGGCAAGCAAACACGAACCAAGCAGTTCGACCAAGGCGGAAAGAATCGAAAGTAGAGTGGCAGACGGCGGATTTAGCAACTGAAGCAGCAGATGAAGTAATTTTTGAGAAGGTGTAATAAAATTCTACTGGAAGAAGAATCGATGAGAGAATCAGAGATGAAAGGTTCCTTCGTTTAGATAGAAGATATATAAATATGAATATAAGAGGTGTTACAGACGTTTCATTATTAATTAATGAAGTAAAGATGGGAGACGTAGAGGTAGAATAAGAGAAACTAATTTATGGAAACACAAACAATCGTATGTATTTAGATTAGTCTATAGGTATTTAACCCCCCACCCACCCCAAATAATCTATAGAGATTATAGAAGCCTTAGACTCCGTTGAATAGAAGGTTTAGAATAGAAGAGATCTACTGGATCAAATAAATAATTTTATCTTTTCAAAACATATTTTCAAAACAAATTACATCATGCGAAATCCATTTGATTTTTTTATAAACTGAGATTTGGAATCTGGATTTCTTTTAATCTAAAAAAATGTATAGACTGGGATTCGAACCCCAAACCTAGATGTAGAAACCTTTAGACCTTAACCACTAAACTACAGTAATCTATTTGATAAGTCACTGAAAACATCAGCCCATAATCCAGAAAAAAATATTTGTGGGACCTACAAAACGCTGAGGTGGCAGCCTCAGGAGAGAGCACAACTCCCTCATTATATAATAGATTTGGCTAGAAAACCGGATCTAACTCAAAATGAGAAAATAAACCGAAAATACTAAACCGAAAACCGGAGAATAAAAACATCAAATTGTATGACTTACTCTAGCTCCATAGCATTCAAATCATGGTCGTTCACTAGAGTGATCTTACTTGTTCTAGACACTGCTCCTTTGATAAACTCTAAGATCCTTTGAAATGGTTTAGCTTTTAGGTCTAGACCCGGATCAGCATACACATAAACCCCACAGCCACATAGGAACAAGAAGATCAACAATAACATGGAAGCGGTTGGGATTGCAAAACCGAGAACCCAACCAAATGTATCTTGTATATAAGCCATGACGGTGACTCCTAGAAGACTACCGGCGCAGACACCAAAGTACCACCATTGGAAAAAATGAGACTTGCGGTTCGATTTGACTTCTGAGGATGGCTCGTGGTCATGGTCAAGGTCGTGGTCAAGCTGGTCAGCACCAAATGCTTGAAGAGATGGGTTTAATACGCCTAAGCCGAGGGCGACGAGGCTTAGTGAAGTGTAGAGGAAGTAAAGAGAAATGGTTTTAGTAGTGGAACGTGACCCATCAAATGCCGTATATGTCAATCCCACTAGTCCCTTTTTCAACACATCCAACGAAATGCCAAACATTAGTAACTTGTTCATTTTGTTTCAGAAAGATACATATTTTAAAATTTTCTACACATATTAAAAATATATTAATTTTGATTAGTAATGTATTATTTTCTGTAATTCATTATTTTCAATAATTATAACCAATAAAATTTCAGTACACATTTATCTGTTAAAAGTTTACAGTTCACCAATAAATAATACATTAAAAATATATTTTTTAAAAACAAATTTGTTTCTTAAACGTGTATCTATTCAGAGCAGATGGAGTACAGCGGAGGGAGTACATAATTAACAAAATATAAAATCTCTAAGATATGATCAAAATAATAATAGTCACATATACTTTAAATTATAAATTTAAAATAATATCTACATCAAAGAAAAACTTCAATTAACTTCTGGATAAAATGTTGACCAGGCTCCTAAAATAAAAGTTCAGCTTTTGAAACACTAGT
Organism: Sinapis alba; assembly: GCA_012274485.2. Lineage (NCBI taxonomy): Eukaryota > Viridiplantae > Streptophyta > Magnoliopsida > Brassicales > Brassicaceae > Sinapis > Sinapis alba. Next base: position 70,758 of record MU106337.1, on the reverse strand, counting down.
ATTTTATATGAAGGAAAAAAACTTGCAATAATGGGTTTATTTCTTTTTGTTCATCCTAAAAACAGTAGTGTAAGATCTAGTAATGGAATATATATATATATAGTCAAGATCAGTGAGAGATTATTCGAGTTCCATTATCATAGTTGGGTATACACTAAGGCTTAACTATTTCTGATAAGATCCCACAATCACATTAAGGAACCAAACATTACCAGAAATATGTGCTTAATTCCATTAACGTCCCATACTCTAAAAAGGAAGATTCGTTATAAACATTAGTGGAAAAAGTATTTCCTAGGAAAATCCCTCGAAAAGTTCACATGCTTAGTACCTAACCACATCAAAAGACAAATGAAATCTCAAGAAACGTTTCGTATTGATTCCTAAAGGCTCCAGTTTTCAAGCAAATAGACCTCATACAAAATGAGCAAAGAAGAGGGTCACATGATCATTAAGACACATCATAAACAAACATATTCTTGATTTAAAACAATATTCGAGAAATAACTTCCAACTCTAATCTGAGTTAAAAAAAACTCGTAAAATTTTGTTGGTGGGTTTCAATTGCTCTTTTTGATTTATATAATACAAAACTTTATCAAGAAATGTCGTAGAAACAAGGAATACTATCGTTTTAACCGATAAATAGAGAAAATAAGAGGAGAAGATTTTATGAAAACAAAAGGAAAGAGGCCGTATGAACATGTTTCAATATGTATAATATAATAAAGTAAATATTTCTTGAATTGACTCTTTCTGACTGATGATTCTAATAAAAAGTTGGTATATATTAATTGTGATACTTACCACAAAGTAGAGTGAGGAAGAAGCGAGGATGGTGAGGAATCTGTCCCAATAAGAATCAGCAAAAGGAGCAGAGAAGAGAGGCAACATGAAAGTGAAGCCACTCCAGGTGTTAACGGTCGTGGCTGCTCTAGAATTGCTCATCTTTGCCACATCAGTTAAATATGTTACTAAGTTTGATGCAACTCCTTTGAATGCATATCTCTCTATCCCAGCAATCACTATGAGAAGGGCACAAGATTTGCTAAGTCCTCTTCTCTTCTCTCCTTCAGCCATCATAATTAAAGAATATTAAAAGCTTGTGCTTTTATGTATGTGTGTGCTGAGGGAGATAAGAAGAAGAAGTAAGGTTGTTCTTTGTGTGTGGGACTGTATTTATAAAGCTTTAGGCCATAAAATCTGGTACAGTGCACACGCCTATATACATATACAACTGAGTACAAGACTATTTTTATTTATTTTCTGTGCTTAATCTAAAAAGGAATTATATTTCTAAAGCACTAAAAACAAAACTTATTCTTAAAAACAAACTCTCTTTTCAAAATATTATATATATATTCCTTATTTTCATAGAATTCATTATATATACGTTTCTTCCAACTCAACAGGAAGCTATCTTTTAATTCCTCAGCTACTTTTTATCTACACTTTATTTCTTTAGGTGATATATTCAATATTGTGGAAAATAACATTATTATTTTTGTTAAAATGAAAAATGACATTTTAGTAATACCCTGCATGTAGAAACTAATAACATACTATATTATTCTCTCTGTTTTAGCAATTTGTCTCTTGCTCCTACTTGAAAAGAGATTGAGACAAGCAAATTGCAAAAGGTGTTGAATAATAGAAGTATATAACATTACTGGCAATAACTAATTTTGGCCCATATATAACCATTTTGAGTTTCCATCTATTCACATTAACCATGGTGTAACCGATACCATCCTTTTTAGCCTTTGTTGCTTTGTTACGGTTCTACTGATGCTCTATTTTTTAGTTGAATTTTTGTATGCTCTGTTCTGAGCCTAGAACTTGTTACTTGTTTGTCAAGTCTCAGTGAAATGCTCATTTAGTCAAAAAAGAAATAGAAAAGGAAGAAGATATTAATAGGCTCAAATTACCCTTGAGTTACTATACAATTTAGAGATGCAATACAATAATTAGGAATCAAATCTACAGAGATTCGAAACACATAGACTATAGGTTATCGAATTAAGTTAGACGAATAATAGAAAGCAGTAAAAGAGAATAAGTTCAACGAATTGTAAGATATAGAAAAAACATTAGATTTAGAGAAAACAATCAAGTAATTCAGAATTGTAGAAAAGCAGATGCCGAAAGTTTATGAAGAATAATTATAAGACTCAATTCATAGCAGTTAAATCAATTAACTTTCGTTTTATAAACTATCTAAATCTAGATCCTAGAATCCTAAATCTCTTTGCAAATTCAAACAGTTAAGACAATCATTAAGTTCAAGTTTGATAAATTCAATAAATTTCTAGATCAAATTTATTTGTGAATAGTTATTTAGCTTATCAAAATTTATTCATGCAATCAATAGTGCTTTCACATATGCCAATTATCGTATGATCTAGATTTGAAGTTGTCAATCAAAATCTAACATTAAGAGCAATCATGGTGAAGAATAAAAAATAATCTTAGCAATTCTATCAATTGGCAATTCATCCTTAACCATAAACACCATAAATCTAACATGTGGTTTACTCAAACATGATTAAAAACACATAATCATATTCTGAATAAATTACATAAATATATTAAATTAAGCGATATTGGAGTTCAAAATTAATTTTTGAAGGAGTTTTGACTTGTCTCCCAAAGCTCTCTAATATCAAATAATGTTTAACCTAAACAATAGCTTAAGAATATATTCTATAAAGTAAAACTCGTATGAAATTCCACTATACATACTAATATCACGTTGGTTTTGTAACTTGTGAATGGATGTCGACCGACACCATGTTGAAAGCTCGATTCTGAGTTAAGCTTTTTGGATCTAATTCTCTCTAAGCTTCATTTGCTTCAAAAATCTCTAAACTTATCCAAGTTTCATTTGCTTCAAAAAAATTCAAACTTATCCAAAACGTATTTAAACATGTAAAGATTCAAAAACGATTCTAAGCATATAATAAAAACTCTATAAGTAAAATTTCAATGATGGTTAAAACTCATAAAATCAGATATATTTATAGGGGAACATAATAATTTATACGTTAACAAAAAATGAATAATTTATTATGTGCTAGAATCTAATGTCCATGTATGGATAACACTAACAAATTCGCAGCATATAATTTGAGTTATATATATACACAAGTAAGAAAAAAAAACTACAAAAAAGGAGGATAAAATAGAGTCCACTTATGGGTTTGGCTTTGGAGAAAAGTATCGTGAGTTGCTTGTTGCAATATGTCGACTTGCATTCTTCAAAAAGAAAAATATATATATATAATATGTCGACTTGCACCAACGTAAAAATTAAGTGGCTTAGAGCATTCACAATGGTGTTACCCACTGTGGAGTCTTTAACCTTTTTTTTTTTTTTGATTTTTTTTTCGAATTTAAAAAAAAAAAAAAAAATTCAACCAGTCGCGTGCTGCCACGTGTCGCAAATAGTGCAAGGATCGATCCTTATTTAGAGATTTTAAGGATCGAATCTTTAAGTTTTGGTGGAGTCTACTGATTATTTAATTAATTTTTCGCTAAGGATTCCCCTTAGAGACTTTGCGTTGGAGATGCTCTTAGTAGCTTACGTGCTTGAGCGTGACACTTGTGTTGTCTCCAGTGGATGCTATCGCCATCGACAAAGTTCTTACTTAAATCCCGCATCTGAGCAAAACAATTCCAAAAATAAGATTAAAATTGTTAAACACAAAAATAGTTTTTAATCATGGCTAAAATTAAAAATAAAAAATAAAAACGAGAAAATAAAAATGTGTTTACGCAGAAAGAAGAATAAGAATAACTATGTTTTTGATTTTGATAAATAAAATGCGATATTAATAGTTAGCATACTTTTCTTTTAGAGTATGTTCTTTGATTTGAGGCATCAAAATTTTGATGTTTTCATGATATTTTATGAATTAGATTTTTTTTTTTTTTTGGTCAAATGAATTTGATTTATATATTGCAAAAGTTTAGGCCAGAGAAATTTGGTGACTGGGTGTCCTACTAAAGGCCATGGGAGAGTACTGTGTGAGTGTGTGTACTGTGTCTTGGTTAATTTGATGATAATATATAATTCTGGAGCATCTAAGTAATATAGAGTTTGAAACCAAACAAAAGTTGTATTGAGTTCTAGCCTATGATTTTTGTGGTTATGAATTAATCTTCTTCTTCCTAACAAAAATCTAAAATAAAACCATTACATGATCTCGGACGATCAACTATTATATAGTCATCATAAATATTGTTCCACAGAAGTATCAAAGTCTGCCAAATACAAGATTTTTCATCTGTAAAACAACAATAACAAAGGTTTATGAAACAAAATAAAAAAGTTTGTTTCTGGTATAAACGCGAAATATAAACTTATGTATGTATTTCGTTCAAAAAAAAAAAACTTACGTATGGATATCTTAATTACAATATATTTTGATTTTAAATCGTTTTTCCTACTGAATAATGAAACTATAAGTGATTTTATCGCAAGAAAAGGTTAGAAATCTTGTCAATTTATAAGCTTTATAACGGTTCCATTTGATCCATATCATTGTGGTTGCTAATTTTTGCTGCTTAAAAGAAACATGTGGCCATGAACCTTTCACGCCTAATTTCGCGTTAAAATATCTCATTGGTAATCTTATTGGTTAATCTAGATTAGTACGTTGTATAATTCTTTATAGTTCTGTGTCTTACTTTTTCTGGTAAAATTATTATTGTACTCTAATCAAATTGAACAAGTAAAAGGCAAGACATTACACCAATAGAAATGAGTTAGATTACACACTATTCGGTTCATATTTTCGTGTGTTTCGCAGTTAAAACATTAGCGCTAGTGTAGTTACATAACATCGATAACAAGTAATAACCCAATCCCCTCAACTTTTACGTACATCAATTATCAAGTTGGCTTGGTTTGGCCGGAAATTATCATTCGGGTGGTATCCTCATAAATGAATTTGAAGCCTGCAGAGAAAGAGAAATACAATAGAACCGAGAAAGAAAATAAGAATATTTTAATAATCAGCATATTTAATACCTAAATATTGTTTTCATAAAATTATTTTTGAATTAGTTGTTTATTGCATAAAGTTGAGTTTGAAATAGTCAAATATTAACATATAAATGAAAAACTAACGATTTTCATTCAATTTTTTTAATGATGACAATTTTATCCTAATTTTGTATAGTCAACGATGAATTGAAAAATAATTTTGTTCAAATAATATTTAGATATTAAATATGCGATTTTAAATAGTTAAAAAATAAAAAAGTTATATTATTATTATGATTTATATAAGTTTTCAAGTCAAAATATCGATCAATTTCATAAAATTTGAATTAATTTTTTTTTATCAATTTGAATGAAACCAATATATCCATTAAATTTTTTTTTGGATATGTCTCAATATAAAAAGATTTATAAAGTTGTTCCGTTCATGCATAACTTCCATACCAAATCAAATAAGTTGTTTACTTAAGAAATCTAAATTTTAAAACTCATCAGCATGTTTTTAGCTTTTATTAACATATAAATTATTACAAAACAATTATTATACATATGCATATAAAACAAATATATAAAATCGATTATCGTTCACGGATATTATATCTAAACTGGTAATATTATAAGTTTTGCAGTACTTATATATAAACACAAACAAAATAATTGATCAGAAAAAAACACAAACATAATAGAAACTTTATTTGCCTCTGTTTGATAATGTGTTGATTTGCTTTCTTGAATTTTGTTTTTTTGGTATAAAAGAAAAGACGTGTGTAATCCCATCGATGGTGTATACTATAGTTAATAACTCGTATATATACACACAACATATCAATCCCAGGCAACATGGTAAAACTAAATAAATATCACTTGTCTCAAATAAAAAGGTGTTACAGTAGTTTTGCATGGACACACACAAAGGCTCCAAGCTTCAACTCTCTCTCTTTTGACAGCTAACGTTTCCCGAACAGCTTTTTTTAGCAAGAAGCCCGACTCTGTCCGATGCAACGATCTTGTAATGGCCGTACCAGCCAAATCTCTAACGATCTCTCTTGACTGTGTTTTCACTTGTGAGGTCTTAGCTCAAGCTTGTAAGCTCGTATTTCCATTGGAGAGATCAAGACACGTCCTTCCTGTGGCGGTGTACCAGCTTGATCGTCGTACCCAAGAATCTCCATATCTTCTTGCAAGAGATTCAGCGAAGTTGGTTTTACTTTTGTAGCTCCAAGATCTTTGAACATGTCGGAAAAGTTCACTGGCTCATCAGCAACGCTTGTGCAGTTTGCTCTTCTTCCTTTATGGCAATAAGCCGAGTCCCAAGCTCGTCGGTTCAGGATGAGAGCGAACCTCGGTTTGTCTCCTTCCAATTGCTGAGAGTATTTTGATGGACGTGGAACCTTGAAATTCACTATGTGGATGTCACACGGTAATGGCTTGGCTAAAGGAGCAAATGAACCGTATTGCGGAACACGCACTGATATGTCTTGCGGTTTCTTGGCGATGAATGTGTTTATGGGATAGTTCAAGTGCGCACCTACCAGGTGAGAGAGAAGCGATGGGTTCCTCGGATTAGAGTTGGAGACAGAAGAGTCTGCTTGAGAGATGTTGGACTCCACAAGAAGGTGAAAAACAACGGTCATTGCACGGTTGTCCATCACACCTTGCCCGAGACCACGTCCGTCATCACGGACCAGACGCCTGTCCAGCATAATCTCCAACCAACCATCTTTAAGACTTGCAACACCAAGAGACTGGCGAGAGTGCACAGAGAATCTCTGACCGTTGGATCCTTGGATGAATGCTAGAGATGGCATCGGGTAGTAGTTTCCTTGAAGCGGTATCTTATCATAAGTTTCTCTCCTGCTCATTTGGAAACCGTTGAGATCAGAATAGAAGACCTTTTTGTTGTCAATGTCAGTCTTGTATCTGACAATTAACTCCTGGTCATCAAAATCCTCATCGACAAGCTCAACATGATACTCCATCTCAACAACTAGATCCTGAAGCGTGTTACCTCCAGTATAAACTCGAGTGCTGTGCGAGATAGGGGATTTCCCCCACCTGGTTTTAGGGTAAGAGAAGACTTCTTGGACTAGCAGTCCCTCTGATGTGACTAGATGTCCACCGGATTTAACAATCGGTTGTGCTTGACCTTTTGGTTTGAACAGGTAAGCTCCACTATCTGGACTAGAGTACATACCAATCTCTTCTCTCACGACAGTTTCTGATCCATTTCTATCGACTATCTTTTGGAGTAAGCCGTTCTTAACATCAAACACAAGAGTCTGATGTTCATTTTGGATCTCAGTCACATCGCTGTCCAGTTTTGAGCAGGAATAGGGAGAAGGACAAGGAAATGGGTCGAACTCAGAAGCGTATTTGAGTTTAGACTGTGTAGCTTTCTCGCATTCAACATTCCCGTTAACAATGTAATACGTTCTCAGACCAAGAGCTGGGATGGAAGCTTTCCAGTGAAGGCGATGTCTGCCAGTGAATAGTTTGGTTTTGTCATGCTGCACTTCAGGAGAAATCTGGCTAGGGACACAAGTCCAGTTTGAGTCCAGAACCGAGATTTCAGCACGGTTGACAACGACGGTCACTACCTCCTCTCTCGTCTGTTCCGATGGATTGAAGAGTATAACTGTGTGTGAGTTTCCTTCACGTGCAGCAATTGGCTTGTGAACCGGCCGAGCATCGTACTTGGATCTCACTTGCTCTGCCTCGAAGAATGATGGGGACTGATCAGACTTTTCCTTCTCGTGGCGGGTCCCAAGAAGAACTTCGATTGCTTTGGACATAAAGATCTGAAGGTCTTGCAATGAAGTGTGCATCCGGACGCCGTAATCTTGTACCACATGATCCTTAGCAGTTCCGGTTACCCCATCATGGTGCTGGAAAAGAGCTAGATTCCTTCTTGCAGCAGTTAGCTTATACGCAAAACTTGTCGGAAATTTCTCACACTGGATTCGATGGCAATAACCAAGCAGAAACGACATCATGATCTCGGCTCCACGAAGGGTATGCTCGAGCACACGATCAACAGCTTTGAAGAAAGGCCTTGAAACATAATAACCGCTCCAATAGTCTTGTTGCCTATCTGCATATGTAAAGAAGTCACCCGACAGAGAAGGGAAACCAACAACTTGACCAGAGCCAACCTCACCAGGAAGAGAATAGTTTACTCTATCGGCTTCTTCTCGAAGTGTTGTGAAATAATCCTCCAGAGTACCAAACTTTGCCTCTGCGTTTAGACTAGGATTAGAGTTGATGTGATCAAACAACACCTGGTAGTTACGGAACTGAGCCTCGGCTTCATCAATACTTATGAACCGAAAATCATCTCCAAGAGGTATAAGAAGGGTATTGGTTCGATAAAGGGTGGATTTTTTCCTGTATTGATCCAGAAGTTTTGATGCCCTCTCCTGCACATTCTCTTGTGTGGTCTCCACTGGGTGCTTTCCCCATGGACAAAGCTCATACTTGAATCCCCGCATCCGAGCAAAATCAAACTGACAGCAAACTGCAGGCTCTGGCCCACAAGTGTGTGGGATGTCGTATGAGTAGAAAGGCATCATATGGACAAAAATATCTGTCGTCTCCATAGCATCCCAACTCTGACGCCAAATATATTCCAGATTCTTATGCAGGGCAAGCTCTTTCTTGAGCTCGTAATGAGTCCTCTGAATAAGCATGTTTTCGAAACCCATACGCTTGAGGAGATAAGCCATGGTTGATGAATAGCCAAAGGGATCTATGGCCCATGAATTCTTAGGAATAACCCCAATTGTGTCATTCAGCCACATATTACCCTCTGCGATCTGCAAAGCAGTCAAGTACAAAATCATATACAAGAGCACAGCCAGTAGAGTAACAAAATATGGTTTATACTAAAAATCCCTGGAATCCTAACTCTTGGAAGAAACTTTACCCAGAAAGGATAAAAAAACACATGATACCAATGCAACAAGCGGCTGGCTAAGCAAGCATTATCTCTAGCTCTAGCTAATTAATATTCTCTCAACACATGCTCTTATTTACACATAACAAACAAAAGAGGGGATGGTTTCAGTTCAAACGAGGTATTGGGTAATGTCGAACTATAACCAACCAGATGTGACAATAAATACAAACTCAATGCAGTAACCACTGTCGTCATCATCATATAAAAACAAACATATGAGTAGAAAAGATTTGAAGTGTATAAAATTGGAAAGTGTATATATATACCTGTTCAATTATAGCAAAATAGTGTGAATTAGCCTGCATAAAACATTCGAGAAAAATACTTAGCTCATCTCACTCAACAAGATGTTTCTTTTTTTTTTCTTATTAACCAACCATACCTCATCATTCATGACCCAGCCACCTCCAACGATTTCTAGCTGCCCATTCTTGATCAAGTTACTCAAAGCTTCCTGTTTATTTGGTGAAGCGTCTCTCCACCATCTCTCTAGATATGACATCTCCTCCCATATAAACTTTCTTCTAGAATCCTACCAAAACACAGTTCAGATTTTACCTTAGCTTTAGTGAGAAACAAGATTTAAAATTTAAGCCACTAATCACAAAGCAGAATCCAAAAAAGAGCAGATTAGATTTCAATGCAATCCACGTTTTAGAGTTTAGTGACGTCACTGAGATCATTGTTCACGAGAAACTCGTGAACCTCACCTTAGATAGAGTCTCAACGATGGTGTCGAGGATATGCCTCGACTGTCTCTGGTAATACTCTTCCACCGTCAACTTCCACCCAGGATCGTTATGCGAGTGAGGCACAACGAAGATCTTCAGCTTCTCTTTCTCCCACTCATCTCCCTTGTACGTCACTGGCCAGCCCTGCTTCCACGGACCACCGTCTACATCGAGAAACTCAATCCTATCGTACAGATCCTTGGTAGTGATGTCCACTACGGCGCCGGAGAGTGAGCTGTTCGCGTGCCGTCGATTGATGGTTTTTCGCGGCTTCGCGATCCGGTTGGATCTGGAGGCGAGGAATCTCGAGGAGATCGGTCCTGGGACGCCGAAGTGGAAGAGCGTGAGGAGGAAGAAGAGGAGGGAGACGACGAGAGCGATGACGAAGAAGTTGGCGAAGAGGAAGTTGATGAGAACCGTCCGTTTTCGTGGTTTTCGATTGATCGCTAGTTTGGACTTTGATAGAGCAGTTGGGAGAAGCGATTGACCCCAACCACCACTTCCGCCGGCGGCGGAGCCACGGCGGGTGTTGCCGATGTAGGAGGAGAAGGGCATATCTTCCAAAAAGTCTAGCGGAGACTAATAGAATAAAACTACGTCGTTTTCGGGTGATCTTTTTTACTTCTCCGTGCTCTGGATTTTGTTGAGTGAATGATCCTCTGAGTGACGTTTCTTCTGAATGGTTGTTGGGTTTTCTTGTAAATTTGAGTAATCGTCAGGGGTGTTATTGTCTTTTGAGAATGAGATAGATTTCGCTCAGCTTTCTACGTCACACGGAGGGAAAGCGGTCAAGGGGGGTGCGGTTCTTTGTTTTTTGGTCACGGAGTGCGGTTTCTTTTCATTGCGTTTGGTGTACTATTTCAAGAGGAAAACAAAAAAAGTATTCCCTCCGTTTCATATTACTTGTCGTTGTAGGGAAAAATTTTCGTTTCAAAATAAGTGTCGTTTTAGAATTTCAATGCAAAATTCATTAATATGATTCATAGGTAATTGTGTTTTTATTTTTCTATTGGTTGAAATATGGTTAGGTGTATAGGTAATTGTGTTTTTATTTTGGAAATATATAAAATCATATGTTTTCTTAATATGTGTGAAAAAACCTAGAACGACAAGTAATATGAAACGGAGGGAGTAATATTCTATACATGAGAGAAGAGACCCAGCATAACAAACGTTTAATAATCGCAGTGCCGGTTTTAGGAAATTCAGGACCATAAACAATTTTTTTTAAAAAATAGTCTCCTCTCTGCGATTTAAACTAAGCTAGGTAAAAAAATTGTAACCCTGAAATTTTACTATTAGACTAAAGGAAAGATTTAGAATTTTGTGGTCGAAATTGTATTTATAATAAAACGGCCAGAAGTTACTATTTAGTCCAAGAACCGAATTATCTGGTAAATGTATTGTATGTATTGGAGCTAAACCGCTGAGTTGACATGCTCATGACCAGTCCAAACATTGCCAAGTTTTTATAGGTCTAAGCTAATATAGACAAAATTGTTTATAAACAAATTGATGATAAATATATTATAATATTTTGATTTAACCTGTTTAGACTAATTAAAATTAATCTAAACTAGTTTAGGCCGATTTGAAATGTACAATTGTATTTTAAAAGTATTGTTTCAGTTATGATCCATTTGGTGGTTAGAGAGACGTCTAAGCCCCATCTAAATCAATTTTTTGAACTTTGCTTGTTAAGCATGAAATGAGTTCTGATCAGCAGCTTATATGGATTATACCACACACACACTAGGCATGATCACCGGGGAAATGGCCTATTTCAGCATCAACTTTACGCGTCGTGCCTATTCCTTCACGAACTTTATAGTAGTGCGTATTCCATACTGAACTAATTAAAAATTAAAAAATATTACATAAACTTTACACATAGTGCTTTTTCATTCTCGAACTTTATGTAGAGCATATTCCATACTGAACTAAACAAAAAAATTAAAATACTACATGGACTCTCAAAATCGTGCTTATATATATTGATCGTCAAATGTGTTAGTCATCCGTTAATTTATCAAAGTAAATATTTAAATTAATAGTAATTGACTTAAATTTATAAAATAATATTTTTAACGTTAAATTTAAGAACATAAATAATTATAGAATTAATGTGATAAATTAAAACAATAAAAATTTGATAACATTTATTTTATTAAACTAAAACTTGTTTATTTAGTTAAACGAAAACCGAGCTCGATGATATGGTAAAAATATTAGTGCTTATATATATATATTGACCGTCAAAAGTATTAGTTATTTTTTAATTTATCAAAACGATGTCATTTTGGATAGAGTTTTTGAAATTAAAAAAAAAATATTTGGAAGTTCAAACTAATTTTTCGGATATCAGATTTTGGGGGGGGGGTTTGAAATTAAGCCTCATTTAGATATTACAAAATTTTGGGTCAGATTAGGGTCAGGTCCTTCCAGGTCCGAGTGAATTCGGTTATGATGTATATGAATTTGAAAATAACCGAATAACCAATATATCTAAAATGGATTCAAATATTCGTACCATATCATTGAGCTTGGTTTTAGTTTAATTAAACAAACAAGTTTTAGTTTAATTAAATAAATGTTATCAAATTTTTATTGTTTTAATTTTATCACATAAATTCTATAATTATTTATGTTCTTAAATTTAACATTAAAAATTATTATTTTATAAATTTAAATTAATTACTATTAGTTTAAGTATTTACTTTGATAAATTAACGGATGACTAACACATTTGACGATCAATATATATATATAAGCACGATTTTAAGAGTCTATGTAGTATTTTAATTTTTTTGTTTAGTTCAGTATGGAATATGCTCTACGTAAAGTTCGAGAATGAAAAAGCACTATCTGTAAAGTTCATGTAGTATTTTTGAATTTTTAATTAGTTCAGTATGGAATAAGCACTACTATAAAGTTCGTGAAGGAATAGGCACGACGCGTAAAGTTGATGCTGAAATAGTCTCTTTCCCATGATCACCCCATAAAAATACGCAAATCACGCGGGGGAAATAATCTTGTAAAAGTCAATTAAAAAACAAAATTAGTTTAAGAAAAGAAGGGCTAACCAGGCCCATCAAGAGGCCCTGGTATAATTTGAAACCCCCGCCTAACAATTTGGTGTCCGCGGTCACTGAAAATCCGATACCCAAACACACCTCTTCTCTCTTTCTCTCGCCCGGTGTTTAGTATTTTACTTTTTCTCAGGAAAAAAAAAATCTCTTTTGTTGTCTCTCAGGAAATGGAATCTCTCGGTCGCCAGTCTTACAGCAGGAAGGAGAAATCTCTCGGTGTTCTAGTCTCCAAGTACTCTCTATCTCTATCTCTTAAGCACTTTCGATTCTCCAGATTTTTAATTTGATTTTATCTTCATTTGGTTAATCCAGCTTCTTGAGACTTTATAACCGAGACGATGTTGATCTGATTGGTCTCGATGATGCTGCCGGGAAATTAGGTAACTCTTCCCTCCAAACTAACCTTGTGTTTGCTAAGCTCGATGCTCGCCTAAAACTTTTGGTGAAATCTCAGGAGTTGAACGACGTCGTATATATGACGTGGTTAACATACTTGAAAGCATCGGGGTAAGATTTTCATTCCCGCTCTCTGGTCGATTTGAGCTGTAATTGTCTTTCTACGCAGCTTGTAGCAAGAAGAGGGAAGAATCAGTACTCGTGGAAAGGTTTTGGACAAGTTCCTCTTGTTCTAAGTCTACTAAAAGTACTAAACCAATCATTATCTATATGCTTTCTTCTTGTATTTCTCAGCTTTAGTATTACTGTTTGGTTGATGCTGGTTTTTGTCTCTCTTGTTTACAGGAAGAAGGAATGCGAGAGAAGTTTGGCATCATCCCATGTGTGACTAACTCAGAGATGGTCACTTCATCTTCACATTCTCTTTACTGTTTGAATCTTTTGGTTTGTTACCTTAAGAGTTTCAATTCCAATTCGGTTTTGATTAGGTGTTATATGACCAAGTAAGAGAAGAGCCTTTGAAGTTAAGTCCTGATGATCAAGAAAACTCACCATCCCCAAAACTTGGTATGCTTTAACACCATTCATTAATCAAGGACTGGATATTTTCTCTATACATTTTTATGTGCTGTTTCAATCTAGAATCTGATAGGAATGAAAACAAGTCAATTGGTATTGATTTTACATAAGAATGCTCTATTTCAGTAAAAATTTTACAGGATACGATTTGTGTTGGTAGTACTAACATCTGTGTGCAAGCTAAGTAGCCTAACATTTTTTCCCCCAGACAGCAAGAAGGAGAAATCTCTGTGGGTTCTTGCACAGAACTTTGTGAAGCTTTTTCTATGCTCTGATGTAAGTGAATAAGTAATATTGCAAACAGGTTTGACCAGTTACCAGTTAATTGACACTTCTGTTGTTGGTTTTATCACGGTAGGATGATCTGATAACACTTGATGGCGCTACAAAAGCATTGTTGAATGTATCTCAGGATCCCATGAATATGAGAAGTAATCTTAACTCATTCCTTTAAATCTTTTCTGATCTCGAATTATCACATACAGAAGCAATAACCAAACCCCATTTATGTAAACTCTCTGCAGCTAAAGTAAGACGCCTTTACGACATTGCAAATGTGTTTTCCTCAATGAACTTAATCGAAAAGGTACAGATACTATAGGATCTTGTTCTTAAGCCAATGCTGATTCTTGGTTATTCATCTCTAATCATCTTATTTTTCATTATCATTTTCATACAGACTCATATCCCTGAGACTAAGAAACCGGCATATAGGTGGTTGGGAGCCAAAGCCATATCAGAAGGCAGATTCCTTGCTGCTCCCGCAAGCCTATGTGATCGCAATGAGCCTAAAAAGCGGGTATTCGGGACCGAGATCACAAACTTTAACACAAAGAGAAGCAAAACCGACTGTTCTATAGACCACAAGCATTACGAAAGTCAAAACACATGTAGTGTAATCAAGCAAGAACAATGTGATTCGAAATCAGCCACGAAGAGCCTCCTCGGACCATTATCTACCGCAGATACTTCTAAGAACACCAATGCAGGAAAAAGCAATAACCAGAGCATTGATGTTCTTGAGACCCTTTCTTCTACACACAAACTACAATATTGCAATCATGGTAAGAAAAAAAACACCTCTCTTCTTCATTTATTACTTAGATAGTTATGCTTCCTATGAGATTCTTGAATTAGGGACTTGTGCGTATATGTATTCCTTACATTTGACAATTTACAAGTTAAAGTTTCTTTCATGAACAGAGTTAATTGGTCTTCTTGGGCACTACACAGAGACATGGAGGTCATGGCATGCAGAGTTTGGTCGTAAATGACTTCACTAGGTAGATTTTTCTTGCTGCGTTATGGATACTAAAATTGCTGCTGTTTTTTCTTTTGCGTACAACAGAGAACATTACTCGCAGATCAGATCCTTATCTTGTGATCCTTTGTAGAAGAAGATAAAAGTTTTGTAGCGTTACTTATCGTTCCAAGTCGAAACCAATAGTAACATGAGTGCGCAAATCAAAAACGATTTCAAGTTTGCATCAATCGGTTTTCCAGAAAGAAAAAAAAACATTTGTAAGCTGAAACAAAATTTGAAAATACACACTTGAATCGATTACTTATTGATTTTATTCTGTAGTTTTGGTATGGTTCAATTTTTATTATAGTTAATAAAAAAATTCTGTGGTTTAGTGATTAGTGGGCTCACAGAAATAAACGAATGAAGGAAGAATTTTCTTGGAACAAAAATACAAATAAAATCATAATTATGAAAATGAAATATAAAATCTATATCTGAATATTTAAGTAAGCAATTAAAAACAAAAAGATTCTTCCATAGCAAACGCACATCACGCAGCCACACACACATCGGAGAGAGAGAGAGCTCGAGACGCTAACTTAATGGCGGCCACGTCAGCTCGAGCCTTCATGCTCTCTCGTGTAACGGACCTTTCACGGAAGAAGCTGATCCTTCACCAACCTCCACCGTCATCTCCTCGCCGGTTTCCTAACCGTGCGGTGTCTTCCGCCGTAATTAGCTGTCTCAGCGGAGGCGGAGTTTCCTCCGACGATTCATACGTATCTACTCGACGGTCGAAACTGGACCGAGGCTTCGCTGTGATCGCGAATCTGGTGAACCGGATTCAGCCGCTTGATACCTCCGTTATCTCCAAAAGCTTATCCGATTCGGCTAAGGATTCGATGAAGGAGACGATATCGTCTATGCTCGGACTCCTTCCTTCCGATCAATTCTCCGTTTCCGTTACCATCTCGGAACAGCCTCTGTATCGCCTCCTTATCTCTTCCATCATCACCGGGTAAACCATCCCGACTAATGTTGTAGCAATCGATATAGACAGCCACTAAGCCTCTGATTACATGCAAATCGATCATAAACGAATTACCGTCTAGTGGTTTCTTGAACATTGATTCGGAACGTTGTTTGGCGTTTTACGCGTTGTGGTTTTAGGTATACGTTGTGGAATGCGGAGTACCGTGTATCACTGACGAGGAATTACGATATACTGACTGATCCTAGAGAGGAAGATGATCAATCTTCGAAAGACGATGTGAGATTTGGATCAGAGAAGGGAGTGAGCGAGGGTTTAGGGGATTGTGTTGAGGAGTTAGAGAGAATGAGTCCTCAGGTGTTCGGAGACTTGTCACCTGAAGCTTTGAGTTATATTCAGGAGTTGCAGTCTGAGTTAACTAGCATCAAAGAGGTAATACTAAAACGTCTTGTGTTAGTGTATCTCACTGTGAAGCCCTAAAATGCTTGTTTTATTCCAGGAGCTAGATTCACAGAAGAAGAAAGCTTTACAGATAGAATGTGAGAAAGGAAGCAAGAATGACTTGTTGGAGTATTTGCGTTCCTTAGATCCTGAGATGGTACAAAACGTTGATATTTTTCTCTTTGATTCTTATTCTCAGTCTGCTGATAAGAATCGTATTTACAGGTGACTGAGTTATCTCAGCTATCTTCACCAGAAGTGGAAGAAATCGTGAGCCAGCTAGTCCAAAACGTGATAGAGAGGATCTTCGAGGACCAGACTACTTCAGCTTTGATGCAGGGTTCAGTCATAAGGACTACTACAGAAGGTAGTGGTGATGGAGCTGGTAGAACAGTAGACGCATCCAGGGATTACCTTGCAAAGCTCCTTTTCTGGTAACTCTTTTATCGATTTTTATTCACGAAATAATCATATAACAGAGCTTGTTAATCTCATCGATGGTCTGTTTCGTTTCAGGTGCATGCTTTTGGGACATCATTTAAGAGGTCTTGAGAATAGATTACATCTTAGCTGTGTTGTTGGGTTGCTGTAAAATCAAAGACTCAGACAAAAAAAGGAGACAGAAAGAAAACATCAATGTATATTCTTCTCCTCTTCTCCCCCCATTTTGTTTCCTTTAATCTAAGCGTTAAGTTATTAATCAATCAATGTCCCTTAAGTTTCTCCATCTATGAGTTATTCCAATTAGGGTGTAAATGTTCAGATAGTGTTAAGCTAACCAAAGTTTATGAAAATATTAAATTAGGATGACTAGAAGTAGGATGTCGTTGATAGACTAGTTTTTTACTTACATTGGGAACTTAGACCTATTGAGGTAATTCATATAGTATATGGTTATGTAATGCATCTTCATTTGTCTGTATAGACATATAATGATCTCCTTTATGCTATTTACAGCGTAGGTAGATTCTCGATCGTTTTCCTCGCTTAGATAAATGTCTTCATATGGATCTTAGAGCTATTTGTGTATCATTTGTTATCATTTATTCATTAATCTGTTTATGTCAAATTGACCTTGATGAAAGTAGGTGGTCAAGTCATTTAGTCGAATATCTCACGTGTACCCACTTCACCAACCCCATTACGATAATTAGGGTGTTCAAATGTCTTTTTTCTTTTACGCACGTTACATATGAATAGTAATTAACCAAATATACATTTAATTTAATTCGGATTGGTGTGATACTTGTTTAGTTTAAATTTGATCTTTTTCAACAAATTTATCTTAAATAAGAAAGAAAATGCTTTGATTAATTTTGATTTTGTTTTCTTGGGTTTCTTTTTGTATACTGATGAATGTCTCGCTGGAGTGAACATATGATTATTATTTCAACTAAAAATAGAAAATATTTGATATATTTGATTTTTGATAGAAAAATAAGGTAGAAAAACTTGGAATGGAAACAAAGAAAGAGAAGTTCTCTTATCATAGACACGAAACCAACTTTGTTTTAAAAAGAAGAGGTTCTTATGGACACGAAACCAACCGAAAAAGCAGCAGTAGTTAGTAACTTAGTATGTCATACAAGAAGCATTGTGCACTTCTGATTTTAGTTAAACACCGCTTCAAATATACGAACTTAAAACTAACTTACCGGTACTAAAAACATGGGACTCCACCCTGTCTCAGAGGCCAACGTTTCAAGCCCCTTCGGCTCTCTCTCCACCGCCGATTTCTACTCCCGCCATTCCGTCACCCACTCCTCCGCCTACATCACCAACCCAACCGGCCTCAAACTCTTCACTCAGTGGTGGACTCCTCTCCACCGTCCACCACTAGGCCTCATCGCCGTCGTCCACGGCTTCACCGGCGAATCCAGCTGGTTCCTCCAGCTAACCTCCGTCCTCTTCGCCAAATCCGGATTCCTCACTTGCGCCATCGACCACCAAGGCCACGGCTTCTCCGACGGGTTAACCGCTCACATCCCCAACATAAACCTCATCGTTGACGACTGCATCTCCTTCTTCGACGACTTCCGTAGCCGTCACTCTTCCTCCTCCTCTCTACCTTCCTTCCTCTACTCCGAGTCCCTCGGCGGCGCAATAGCTCTCTACATTACCCTCCGCCAGAAATCACAATGGAACGGTCTCATCCTCAGCGGCGCCATGTGCTCCATCAGCCACAAGTTCAAACCTCCGTGGCCGTTACAACACCTCTTAACCCTAGCCGCTACTCTCATCCCCACCTGGCGCGTTGTCCCAACTCGCGGCACCATCGCCGGCGTTTCTTTCAAGGAGCCTTGGAAACGAAAACTAGCCTTTGCTAACCCCAACAGAACAGTCGGTAAACCACGCGCCGCCACGGCCTACGAGCTAGTACGAGTCTGCCAGGATCTTCAAAGCAGGTTCGAAGAAGTAGAAGTCCCGTTGATGATAGTACACGGCGGAGACGACGTCGTATGCGACCCCTCCTCCGTCGAGGAGCTTTACATGAGATGCAAGAGCAGAGACAAGACGATAAAGATCTATCCAGGGATGTGGCATCAGCTGATTGGCGAGTCGGAGGAGAACGTCGACTTAGTGTTCGGTGATGTTTTGGAATGGATCACGAACCGGTCTCAAAACGGCGCCGTTAACGGTGGTAGCAAAGCTTAAAAACGATTTAGCTTTCATATATAAATAACGTTTATATGTTAGTAAACAAAACCCTCCGAGAATGTTGTATTCAAGATCCTCAAGAATAGGTCAAACTATGTTCCGTGATGCTCAAGAAACATTGTTAACATCAAAAAGTAGATAATATTTTTTATAAGTTCAATCTCTTGAAGGAACAATAATGAAAGATATAATGAAGGAAGTGGAAGGGAAAGTGAAAGTGAAGTTTTCAATGGCGGATTCAACCATGATGTTACTTGTACAACAAGCAATGGACAAAGCTCATGAAAAGATCAAAACTAAACATGGTCTTCTCCTCCGTCTTAACGCTATATCCCTTTTCTACGAACTCGCTGTATTACAGCTCGAGAGCTGTCTTAATTTCGTGCAACAAGAGACCGATAACCTCGAGAGTAACCACGAGGAAGTGGTTCACGATCTGAGAAAGATCAAAGACAGGCTTCACCACCGTCTTCTAGAGACCGAGCTAGCTATTCTTGAGAAAGACAGAGAGCTGTTAGAGAGGTCTGAGAACGAAGCGAGTCTTAGAAACGTTTTGGAGAGTAAAGAAACAGAGTTGGTTCATTTGCAAGATCTTGAGAGAAACAGGAGTAGTTGTAATGAGATTGGTGAGGAGTTCTCTGAGCTGAAAAGCTCTGTTGATCATCAAGTGATGAATCTTAGACAAAAGATTGAGACAGAGTACGATGGGTTGGGGAAAGAGACAGAGGATCCTTCAGGGGTTGATATAGATGTTCTGAAAGGGACAATGGATCTTGCTTTTAACAAGATGCATCACGCGATATTCTTGTCTGAATTGGGTCCCATTGAGCAGAGTTGGAGATGGTCTATAGAGAGGGATACAATGGCATTACTGATAAGAGGTTTCAAGAATGGTTTAGAGGAGGAGAAGAAGAAGGTGATGATGGTTGTGAGAGATTATGAATCTGTTTTTAAAGATAAGGTTTGTTTGATTCGTAGAGAGGTGGAATGTTTAGAATCACAAATCATTATCCATAGATCATCTCCTAGAGCAATAACATCATCATCATCAATAGATTGTGAAGTTGTTCTTGATGATAAAGAAGAAGACAATGGAGAAGATGGAGAAGATTCAAGCAACTATCCTGTTTCTAAGTTGATAAAGAGTCATGAATCAATCATTAGGAGGAAAAGTGAAGAGCTTGTTTCTCCTAAAATCGAGTCTATTAAACGCCAGAGGAGCTGCAACAGCTCTAGCTCGAAGCGAGCTGTTGATGATATTGTTGCAGGTCTTGATAGCTTGATGTGTATTAACACTAAGCTGTTCGAACATTTTGTTTATGATGAGGATGGTGGTGATAGATATGATCATCATGAAGTGGTAGTGGACGATGGTTTGGATGATGTTTGGAAGAAAATGCAGAAACATAGATCTGTGTCTTGTGAAAATGACGTAGAGATGGAGTTAATGATCCTGGAAGATACTTACTTGACTCTAATCAAAGGTTTGTTAACAGATGAAAACATTAACAGCATGAAAACGCGAGAAGAAGACATCAAAAGGCAAGGGATTGAATACATGCATTGGGAGAAAGATCTTGAGATTCTTCGTGAAGATGAAGATTTCAGACAAGAAGTGGATTGGATTATTGTAAGAGAGTTTCTAGGAGAAGTTTCAGAGACTGTAGAGAATCAAAAAAGGAGTCAAGCAGACAATAAAAGATTGCTTGATGAACAAGGAAAGAGAGGATGCTTGGATACATATCTAGTCTTTGATGATTTTGAGATTATTCGTGAAGATGAAGAGTTCAGACAAGAAGTGGACTGGATTATTGTGAGAGAGTTTCTTTCAGAGACTCTAAAGAATCTTGAAAGGGTTGAAACAGACAATAAAAGGTTGCTTGAGGAACAAGGAAAGAGGGCGTGCTTGGATACATCTCTAGTCTTTGATGATTTTGAGAGTCTTCGTGAAGATGGAGTGTTCAGACAAGAAGTAGATTCGATTATTGTAAGAGAACTGGTAAGAGAAGTTTCAGAGACTGTAGAGAATCAAGAAAGGATTGAAACAGATAATAAAAGGCTGCTTGAGGAACAAGGAAACATAGTATGGTTGGAGATGTCTCTAGTCTTTGATGATTTTGATTTCAAGATTCAGGAGAAGTTAAAGAAGGTAACTTTTAGGTTAGAAAACTTGGAGAAAGATACTGATATAATGAAGGATTATATAGGAGAGTTAAGACGAAAAGAATCTGTTTATAGAGCAGCTTTTGTTCTTAGGTCTGAGAATCTCATAAAGGCAGAAACTGAGGTAAAACAGTTTTGTGATTTCCTTCCTTAGCATGAGAATTTTTATGAACTTGCAATTAAAAAATGCCAGGTTGATCTTCTGGGAGATCAAGTCGATTCGCTTGTGAAGCTTCTGCAGAAAACACTTTGGACATTTCATCAACATCCATTGCTTCTCTGCAATCACTCAGATGTAAGTTTACCTTAAATAAGTAGCTTGTCTCACAAGTAATCTCTCTGTGGAAAAATCTGTATTATCTTATGCTTTTTTCAGATATCAGAAATCTGTAAGATGATCAAGGAACTGTTATACGAGGATTACAAAGCAAACTAACTTGCAGAATCAGTTTCTTGCGTTACATTCTTATTACTAAATGTCTGCATGTGGACATAAGATGATTACAAAATTTATCATTTATTTTGTATGGTTTTCATTAATCCTTCAATGTAAACTTTATGAAAGTCAAACTTCTTTTATATGATATTTCTAAAAAAATTGGTCATAAAATACAATTATAGAAATAGGAAATAGAAATGGTGAAATGTGGTGTAAAATGTAAATGTAGAAATTAAATTAATAGATGTAATTAGAAAAAGAAGATGATTTGAATGGTTAAAATTTTAAATTATGATGTTGAATGATGGATTACAACCATTGGTCTTAGGAAAAATGCACACAATCAAATGATAGTCAACATGGAGTCATTAGTTAACATGGTCAAATGTAATTATGGTAAAAGAAATAACCCACTTACCAACTATCTCATGTTTAGTCAAAACATATCTTTTTATAAAAAAGCCAAATTAGAAAAAAAAAAACAAGAGAAATTTATATAGGACACATATTTTACAAGTATAGTTACAATAACATTTACATACACATACAATTTATGAGACAATTATTTCAAATTAAGTTCCTTTATTACCCCTAAAATTTATTAACTATTATTTATTTATTTTTTTTAAAAATTGTTTTACTTGTTTTCATTTCTGTTTATGTTCATAAAAAGTTGTAATTTTTATTTCATACAAACATAATTATAATATGTTCCCATTTTAGAGATAAAAGAATCTCAAATCCCTAGCTTTCTATGCTCGTTCAAGTTTACGTTTATTTTTAATTTTTTGAATTGATGTTATTTTTGTCTCGTCACCGTTTGAATTTATGTCAAAAAAGGTGATGTTGGTGATGAAAACAATGATATAAAACGAGGAACGATGCTCTTCCGGTGTATCAATTTTCAGTACGTCAATTTCTATCCAAATTGCAAAACCGCTTATACGTCCTATCTTCTCTTCCTCTTTTTTTACACTTTACTTTATCCCTCTTCTTATGGAGATTTTTATGTAAATACTAGGATGGAAATATTATGGAATCCTTGCCGCCAAACACACTAGGTTTATCTCACTTTGGCTAACCACACAAAAGCCTCCTCCACCGGTCATACCCATTACAACGTCCATGCAAATGATTCAATCCGAATACATCTAACCACTTATGTCCATCACAATAACATTCAAGCAACTGCGTTCATCTGAAAATATCCACACACAAACTTTGAATTCAAATTTAAAACGATTGTGCTAACTCCCTATCTACGCAATAGCGTTCAAGCAACTGCTTTCATCTGTTGTCCATTTTCCGTATTACTACAAATCATCATATGTTAAATTAACTGAAAGGATCTGAAAGTTTATGAAAGAGTGATCGAGAATTCTAAAAAGATATTAATTCTTATTGAATCGTCTCCACCATGTAATATCTATCGAAACTTGTCCATCAAATCTTATATGTTATTTATGCCACAATTTTTAAATCACAAAATTTGATACAAAATTTTAAAATATATTCCCTCCGTTTCGCAAAGAGTGTCATTTTGAGGTTTTATTTTTGTTTCACAAAGAGTGTCGTTTTATATTTCCAATGCAATTTATTGATGTTTTTAGCTAAATATTTATTACAAAATGCATTGATTTTATAAATATGTGCATTTATCTAAAATACTATTGGTTAAACAACTACTATTATTAAAAACATTAATGCATTCCAATCATTTTCTTAATTAGTGTGCAAATGGTCAAAATGACATTCTTTGTGAAACAGAGGGAGTATCAAACTGTATATTAAATTATAAAAGATAAAAAGTTATAACTTATTATACCAAAAAAGTATTTTATGTTTCTTATAAAATGAGAAATTGGTAAAGAAAAACATAACATGTTATTTAAAAAAATACACAAAATAGTAGTTTCGTCCTGATCTTAGTAAAGTACAACACAAACTGCTCTTCATGCGAGAAGTGTGTCTACGTAAAAGAAGGCAACTCCAAAGTGTGACAAAAGTGTAATTCACTCAGAAAAAAAATCACTTTACTTCTCAAATCTCAACACAACAAGATCTAAAGGAAACTATATATTATTATTTTGTATTTGTTTCTCTCTCTCAAATTAATGGAAATGGAGCCAAAGCAGATTAAAGCTATGTTCTTTGTCTTAACAATGATTATGGCTTTGGTTTGTCATCATCAATCAGAAGCTATATCATTTATTGGTCGTCTGAAATGCTTTTTAGTAGTAAGGAACGTTGAGGGTTGTGTGGAAGCCATAAAGAAAGCTACAAAGGGAGACACTCATGGTTTGGATAAGCAATGCTGCAACGCCATTCTTGGCCTCACCAGTGACTGTTTGCCGATTATCTTCCCCGGAAGCCCCGCCATTAGCTTACTCGTTGAAGCTGCTTGTGACCGTAAATTAGATGACGTTAATTAATTATTAGATCATGAGTCATGTACGACTTAAAAATATATAATTAATTGTATTATGCATGGCTTTTTTATGAAAAGGAAAAAAGAGACAGATATGTCAAACGAAATCAATAAACTGATATATAATTTTTAGAGCTACATGTTTTAAGAGTTATATAATTATTTTTCTTTCTTGACCAAAGAGCTATGAATCAAAAAGTAGTAATTATATTTAAAATTGTATTGTCAACTAAAATTTTATATGAAATAACTATAAAAACCAAAAAGTTAACTAGTTAAAAAAAATCATAAAATGTAAAGTAAAAATTATAAGATTAAATAATGTTCTTTCTTTTTGGAACACATGAAGAAAATACAACCAGACGTCGTAAGCCAGTTGGTTTAAGCATAAATGTTGGTGATTTTGCGCTCATAATTCAGAATCTGATGAGAAAGTGTTTAAGGCCATAAATATTACTCCCTCCAGCTATTCTTTAAAGATGGATGTTTTGATGTTTTTACACATATTAAGAAAACATATTAATTATATATCATTTTTTGAAATTATCAAATTTCAATTCACTTTAATCAATAGTCTTTCAATAAATTTAATTAATTTTATTGAAATTTATAATTTTTGTATAGAAAACATAAAAAATACATCTTTGTAAAACAATTTATTTTTCTAAAACATCTATCTTAATGGAACGGAGGGAATATCACTTTAGGCTATGAAAAGCATAGCCTAAACTCCTCCTAATTAAAACACACACACACACGCAAGAACAAATAATGTTTTAGAAAAATGTAATAATGTTTACCCCAAAAAGAACAAATAACGTTCTAAAAAGATTACAAGAACAACAAGAAACACTTTCCAAAAGAAAAACATAAGTGGGGTGTTTAAAGGTAATAAATGGGTCAAATAAAGTAAATGGGCTGAAGAAACTTAATGGGCCAACACAATTTTAGAAGGAAGAAGAAGCCCAAGTGTTAGTAAACGTCAGCTTCAACATTTTACAGTCGAAGCGGCGATGTTCTTCCAAAAAGAACTTGTTCGGATTTTGTAGTCTGTATCTTGTCGATTCCTTATCTTGACATCATAAATAATTGATTATTGGGTGTTGAAAATCTTCGATAAAGTTAAGAACTTTGGTCTGTAAAATCACAGAAGACAACAGGTTTCTCTGTTCTTCTTTGGGGGGTTTTGAGGTTCCTCGAAATGAGAGGAATTTTTCTTATTAGATCAAGGCTTTCACTTCTTCTTAGAGCTCCTGCAGTTACCTGTTCACGATCTATTACTGTTTTGCCTTATTCGAGCAGTAAGTGTACTGTTCAACCATGTTTGGATCCTCTTGTAGCTTGTATGCTTCCTTTGTCTCTCTGTTCTTCGTTCTCCACTTCCAAATTTGATTCGGAGCTAGTGGGGTTGAACCACTGTAATGAGGATGATGATCATGAAGATGAGGAAGAGATTGAACCACATAACGAGGTTGTTTCAGAGGATGTTAAGACGATCTCAAAGCTGTTGAAAGAGTGTGGGAGTAACAGGAAGGAACTGAGAGAGAAGCTTGAGCAATGTGATGTGAAGCCATCAAATGAACTAGTGGTGGAGATTCTTTCTCTATCTCGTAACGATTGGGAAACTGCATTCACTTTCTTTGTTTGGTCAGGGAAGCAGCAAGGCTATGTTCATTCAGTTCGTGAGTATCACTCTATGATCTCTATCCTCGGCAAAATGAGGAAGTTTGATACGGCTTGGACGTTGATTGATGAGATGAGAAAGTTTAGCCCTTCTCTTGTGAACTCACAGACGTTGTTGATCATGATTAGGAAGTACTGTGCGGTGCGTGACGTTGGGAAAGCGATAAACACGTTCCACGCCTACAAAAGATTCAAACTTGCAATGGGGATTGATGATTTCCAGAGCTTGCTTTCTGCTCTTTGTAGGTATAAGAACGTTCAGGACGCTGAGCACTTGATCTTCTGTAATAAGGATACGTATCCCTTTGATGCCAAAAGTTTCAACATAGTTCTTAATGGATGGTGTAATGTGATTGGTAGTCCGAGGCAGGCGGAAAGAGTGTGGATGGAGATGGGGAATGTTAGTGTCAAGCACGATGTTGTGTCGTATTCGTGCATGATGTCTTGCTATTCGAAAGGAGGTAACTTAAATAAGGTTCTTAGGCTTTTCGACCGGATGAAGAAAGAGTGTATAGAGCCAGATAGAAAAGTGTACAATGCGGTGGTACACGCTCTTGCAAAAGGTGGGTTTGTCTCTGAGGCGATGAGTTTGATGAAGACAATGGAAGAAGAGAAAGGGATGGAGCCAAACGTTGTAACTTATAACTCTCTCATCAAACCTCTATGCAAGGCTAAAAAGACAGAAGAGGCTAAGCGGGTTTTCGATGAGATGCTGGAGAAAGGAATCTTGCCAACGATACGCACATACCATGCGTTTATGAGGATACTAAGAACAGGGGAAGAGGTTTTTGAGCTGTTAGCTAAAATGAGAAAGATGGGTTGTGAACCAACAGTGGATACATATATAATGTTGATACGTAAGTTTTGTAGGTGGCGTGATTTTGATAATGTGACACTGTTGTGGGATGAGATGAAGGAAAAAGGCGTTGGTCCGGACCTTAGCTCATACATTGTGATGATACATGGGATGTTCTTGAATGGTAAGGTAGATGAAGCGCATGGGTACTATAAAGAGATGAAGGAAAAGGGTTTGAGACCAAATGAGAATGTTGAAGAGATGATTCAAAGCTGGTTTGAAGGAAAACAATATGTTGCAGAGAAGGGGATGGTAGATTTGAAAGATAATGCTTCTGGTGTGGGTAAAGAAGGTATTGTGATGAAGAAAACTGAAAGAGAAGGGAACTTTCTGCAGCAGCCTGAGGTGAGACGTGTAGTGAGAGGACATGGATACTCGTTTTGGGATGAATAGAAAGCTAGAGAGAGAGAGGCTATCTAGTTCTGGTTAGGTTTGATCATAACATGTCGATTTTGCTTTGGTAAGTCATAGTTAAGTGGTCTTGAGGAATGATTTTTTACGAGAAGACTAAACAGACACTATTTATATAAAAAGAGAGAATCTCTCTTTTGAACTTTTCTATATTTGTAAATACAAACTAAGAGGATAATCATGTATGCGTTTTCCAATATTTACAACCATACATTAACAAGATACATTTAGACAAATACACTCTACTGTGCAAAGAACTTCACAGAAAACTAACGAGAAAGTTGCAGGGAGAACTTTGTCTGTCTCTAACCTTCCTTGTGTGTTGAAGTAAAAGAGATAAGATAGGCTTTTGCTGGTCTTGTTGTCATCTTGAAGCTGAAAGAAAGCTGTGGAATCTTTCTATTCTATCCAACTTGCGTTGGTGCGATGATTTGTCATGTGGCAAGTTGTCGCTCTTCTTCTGCTTCTTCCTGTGGAAGAAATCCTCCGTGTCCAAAACATACGAAATCTACAACAAGATATGTTACAGAGCGAGATAAAGCAATCAGATCTTATTTATGTGTAGATTGGTTCTAGTTCTAGATTTCCAAAAACATGAATAAGGTTTGGTTTAAGGCCAGAATCTTTGTTACCTTGTAGGAAGAGCAAGACATCTTGCACTCAAGTCCATTAATTACTTTTACACCTTCCATCGCCTTGCAGGCTATGGCAAGATCATCCAGACCAGAGTATCCACGCATGTTCCTGCACAAAAGATGTCCTGAATCATTCCAAAAGTAATGGAACTGTACCGCCCACTATACAGCAAGAGATGGATTTATATGCGATCAGAGATAAAAGGTACTGAAACTCAATAGATACCTTTGTAACACAATTGCCTGTGGCACTACTTTTTCCCCTGATGAGTTGGAAAGAAACTCCTGAAGATAACTTGCAAACGTGGGATCCATGGAAACTGCATAAGCCTCAGGCTTTTCGATTACATTATCCATAAGCTGGATTGACAAACGAGGAGGAGAGGACGACTACATATGGATTAAAAACACACAGGATCAATGAACGATCATAGTTCCTCAAATGGAAAGAAAGATGAGAATTTGGTTTAGTGTTTCTTACACATTCCAACCGATAAATGTTTTCCTCGTGAAGGAGGATCCTGGCGTTTTCATAATACACTGAGTCAACGACCCTCCCAGGTTTCCGAGATTTCTCATACTCATACAACTGAAGAAGCTTGTTGTCAGTATCGTCCGCTACAACAGCTTGAAGCTGCAATATATGAAATGAAGTCGGAAAAATTAGAAGGAATATAATGTGCAAATGATCAAATCTTAAAACCAATAAAGCCGGTGCTGAAAGTTACCTGTTTAACCAATTTGTATATCAGTTTTTCCAATGTGAATAAAACATATGATTGGTTTCCAATAATAGCTCTGCATTCATCCTCAAATTTGGAGCTTTCAGCTGAGCCATTAAGCAGACTAAACAGAGCACTCATAAACCTGTACAACATACAGAAAAAGAGTTTATGTAAGTTGTTTTTATTGAACTGAACAAAGAACCTCCTTGGTCTAACCTTGCATAAGGATCTGGGGAACTAGTATCTTTCGTGTTTCTCCCATTCATTTCACCGCCTGCGCAATATGTTTTCGCAGAGGAGATTCTCTCGTACAGTATCTGGAAATTCAAACACAATTAGGAGGAAAAAATACTAAATCATCTCTCAAGGTCACAACTACGTTTTCAGACACGATTGCACTCACTCGATGAAGTCTGAAAAGAACATAAAAGTCGTCATTCCCGTAGAAAACTCTGGAATCTTGTTTTCTCTCATCAAGCAAAGCCGCTGCAGCTACATGCTTTGA
Source organism: Sinapis alba (assembly GCA_012274485.2). Classification (NCBI taxonomy): domain Eukaryota; kingdom Viridiplantae; phylum Streptophyta; class Magnoliopsida; order Brassicales; family Brassicaceae; genus Sinapis; species Sinapis alba. The sequence continues at coordinate 41,822 of MU106337.1, read as the reverse complement.
AAAAGGCTTAACGGAAAACAGAACACGTTCTGACAATGGAAGCAACCCACTGTCTTCTATAAGATGTGACTCCATACCCCCCTCTGCCTCTCCTTTACTTTCAGCTTTACCATGATCATCACCCTCTTCCTCAACACCATTATCGTCCTGTGAACACTCGTCACCAATAGACTCAGTTCCCGATGCGTCCTCACCACCTTCTGAAGCATCATCACCATCCTCATCGTCGGCATCATCATCATTTTCTCCTACAGCTTCGACAGAGTGTTCTGATTTGGCAGTAGACTTCAATCCACGATCTTCATAAGCAACATAGCTGTCTTCCGAATCACCAGTAGGTGACAGCTCACCTTCCTCCTTCTCGATTTTGGATGGACCACCAGATTCATCATTATTACTGTTGGCTTTAGAAGCATCTGGCTGCACTCCATTTGCTATAGCTATAGATCTGCCGGTGTCACCAACCTAGTGAAAACACCATGAATAATGAGAATTGTCCATAAAAGAAACATAGGCAAGTAAAAAACATATAATTAAAAATGTGAAACTGAGTACTGTACCTGGGTACGCTGAATGGCATCAATGTTACCATTATTGTTTTCTGCCCCACTTGGGGATGATGCACTTGAAGTGACTACTCTTTCATCAACATCTTGGGATCTTTTATCGGCTCCCTTTCCAGTTTCAAGATCTTTCTGGGGGTTTACAGCAGAACAGGTGGCAACATCTTTACTAGCCTGATCAACATCCTTACCATTTTCTTTTGATGAGGAATCCCTGACCAACAAACCACATCCGTGTTTGGAGACTCCATTTTCTTTTGGTTGCTTCGGAACCAAACTTACCGTGTCAGAACTCACATTAGCCTCCTCTCTAGTCGTAAATGCACCGTGATGCTTGGTTTCTACAACATCTTCAACAGAATCTGACCTCTTGTCCCTGGGTGGAAAACCAAGCATCAACTCCAGGAAATTGGTCCAGAGCCTCAGGACTTTACTGATCTGCTCTTTTGAAGAACATATCTCCTCACACGAAAACTGGATTAGTTTGAATAAATCCTCATGAATAGTTCTGTCGAAATATTCGTACTCGAAGTGAGGAACTATGGGTTGTCTGTACCCAGCAGAAATAGACAAAACAGTATCATCTTCTTTCTGAGACTTCTCTTTAAGGTCCTTAATTTCAGTCACCAGCACTGGTATTCAAGCAAAATTAAATATTAAAATTATGAGAACAATGTAACTGCAAGAATACTTATAAAAGTTTCCTGATGGACCGAACAAATTCCAAGAGTTTACTTACCTTTTGCACTCAAGTTCTTAGAATCTTGCTGCTTAAAATAGAAACTGCGATGATCAAGTGATTTATAATGGTTTTTTGAATACACATCCGCCCAGACAACATTAAAATCTTCACGGCACTTTGTCCATTCATCTTGTTTCTGCTTCAAACGAGTCAGAATTACAGGAAGTGCAGCGGCTGGATTCTTACGTACTATGTCTGTCAAGTCTAGACCATGGTCGCCATAAAGTCTCTCTATGCACCTTAAATTTAGGGCTGTAATAAGTCAATAAAATGTAAGACAAGAGAGGAGGGCTCAGAGATCGGGAAGAGAGACGAAACAGAGAGAGCTACGATCACTAAACGCCTACACACCTGTGAAGTGGTCTTCAACCCGGAAGGAGCCCTCAAAACTTACTTTCTTCTCAATGATACTATTCAACAAGTCTTCTGCGCTTTTCGCAGCAGATCCCACAGATTCCAACAGCATATCCAACTCAAATCTGTAACAAGAAGCAAGCGAACAATAACCACAGCGTACAAATCGTATAAGACTACAACATCATCTAAGTAAAACTTCTTGTAAAACGTACCTGTCATCTTCACATCTAAACAAGCTTTCTTCATATTGGTTTCTGCGCGTGTGCTTAAAGGAGTAGTCTTCACTTCCTGAAGTGACAGAAACCCAGTGATCATTTAAAACAGCAGCTCCTGATTTCTGTCTGTGGCGCACAGAAGGTATTGGATACTGCAAAGAAGACATAATACTAATAAGTAAAATTAAAATGCCTCAGATACAGCAATATAGTACTCTGAAAAAACTTATTACATCCGAGGGGAGGAGCCGGTAGCTAGGAGTGCAACGCTCGCATTCAGATAGATCAAGCTCCTGTATAGATTTCTCCATGTACTTATCCTTGGAGCGCTCCTTTTCCTTAGCAGCCTCAAGTTCGCGTTTGTGATCTCTTTCTTTTTCCTCCGCCTTCACTGGCCTAGATAAATGTTCATCACTGCTAAGTGATTCTGCAAGCAAAAGTGTACCCAACAGTGCTATTAATGACGAAAAAAGACAAAAGACAAAAGCATATTCATAGACAAGAAGGTAAGAAAATGCTGCATACTTTTGCTCATAACGCCAGCGAGGTGCTGGAAACCGTCTGCAAAATGGGATGGATGATGATTAGAAACAGCTTTGACAGCTTCACTAGAAAAAAAATACAGTAGGAGATCTTAAAATACCAGTACTCTCACAAAGCTCGAAGAAGTGATTGAACTCATCCAAGAGATCAGGGAATTTGCCAAGCAGATCAGAAACCTGTGGAGGTAAGACAAATTTATCCCCTATCCATCAACATCAAAAGCTATTGCAGACCCTACCAAGTTCTGCAGTTCTTCCCTGTGGATAATTCCACTGCTGAAAATATTGAGACACTTCAAGAATGTCTGATAATCGTTATGGCTGCATAATTTCTCCTTGACTTTCTCACAGAACACAAATGCTTGGTTGTACATGCCTAACACAATGAAAGGAAAACACGAAAAAACAAAATTAAATTGAAAAGTCTCTCAAAAACAGAATTAGACTGGTTGCACCATAACCTGTTAACTAGAAAATTAAGAAATCAACTTCTATTATAAAAATCACAAATTTTAGTTTTTAAAAAAATCAGCAATCCATCAACTTATATATTGGACATGATAATAGCGTGAAAACGTGTAGGATGTTATTAATCTAGCATTAAAACTGTGGAAAGCAGAAAAGGTGTTAACTCTCCATTTAACTAACCTTTTAGATTGTTTTTCTCAGAATGTGAGGCATGACCAGAATAAGCTTCAAAACCCTCCGTTTTTCTGGATGACTTCCTTTTCTCTGGAAAATGGTGCAAGTTATCTTGCGCTGCTGCTTCTCCATCGTCAAGACCACGCCTTCTCCTTTCTCTATTCTCCTTCTGGACTCGTTTCCTCGGATCTCTATGCATCTTAACCATCGCTTTGTCATCATTAAGGTCAGAACGATCAACACTATGATCACGGTCACCCCTAGAAGCAACAGCTCTTTCTCGTCGCCGGCGATCCTGATGATTAAAAACATATAAGCAGAGAAAGGAGAGACCAAACAACAATAACAGATTAGGGGAAAATGTAAGAACCAATAACATTACCTTGTCTATTAACACTGGGTCTGATCCTCCTCGGTCATCATACCGTTGGGCCTGACTCCGGATAAACTGGGCAGCTGAATGAGGCGCCAAAGACTCTGGCAAAAACCTAGTAAACTCTTCAAGCAAGTCAGGGTGGTCCTCAAAAAGAGTCGATACCTAACATAACAGATATTAGAGTTAAATAAAAAGAAAACGAAGAAATTTCAACTGTAATAGTGATGAAGTCACTACCTCATTGTAAACCTCAGTGATGTCCTTATCATCCATACGATACATATTTAATATCTCCAGGAAAGACTTATAGACATCTTCATTGTGCTGGAACCGTTTCTGCAGTGTATAAAAAACGACACTGATACAATGAGCAAACTAGGTGTAAGGACACTTGAAAAGAAAGCATTATACGAGACGTACCTTAATTTTATTTACAAAAGATATGGCTTCTTCAAATTCAACAGTTTTTTTAGGTGGAGCTTCTTCTTCTTCTACTTGATCAAGAGTTATTTCAAATCCCTTAGGCAGAAAGGTGTTAAACCCGAAAATCAAATTGTTATGGCCTTTAAACAACTCCTTGACTCGTGCAATCACACCAGATGTATTGGTCCTGTAAATGCAAGAGGAAGAATGTTGGGAGATGCAAAAAAAAAAAAAAAATCAATTGTGATGGGGGAAAGCAAAAGGTCTTTACCTTTGAGCCTTGAAGTCTTTCATAACCTCAAGGAACCTATCATATTTGTCTCTTTGATCTTGAAACATCTCTTTAACATCCTTCAAGTAGGACAAAGCATCACGGGTTGTCAGTTTCTGAGAGTTGATTCCCCCATCACCAATGCTCCCTCCACCACTTGCAGGGATTGTAGATTGCACATATCTGCACCAAAACAAATTTTCATTTTATTAACACATAAGTGTATAACCACCTTAACTAAGAGATCAATAGGGGCACAATAAGTACATTCACTCAATTCTCAAAGAATAGGAGTTGCCTGATCTAAGTGTCAGATAATTGCATGGGATGAAAACTAAGTTGATAATCTATAAGTAAATATAGAAGAAGTCTACAACCCAAGTTGGTTTAAGCAGATAATGAAACAAGGATTATGGTTTAACAGAAACAAAAAAAAAACTAGAAATTTTTGAACTTTTTTTTACAGGAAATAAATACAACACCTGCTGCATGAAAGCAACATAAAAAAAAACTTAAAGCTAGAGAAACTGAAATTCAAAGTCGCAGTAGAAAAAAAGGGGTAACTCACGACGAGTCGCGTCGAGAAGAGGTAAAAGGACGTTTAAATTGAGACCCAGAGGAGTAAACATCATCTCTCATACGCTTCATTGCCGCCTGTGAAAAAAAAAAACATGATCATCAAAATTAGGAGAGAAAAAAATTTCAAGTTTATAGAACAAAAATTATTGAGGAAAATTCGGATGAAGTTGATGATACTTACTCTTCTATCACTCCAGAAGAGATGTGATGAATCAGTCAGATCTCTCAAGTAACAGAGAAGAAACACTTTGGATCACCCACCACTATTCATCCCAGTTTGTTAATCAAACAGCAGAATTGCGATGACAATAGAACAAACGAGAGAGATAGAAAGATTGTCCAAAGGAAAGCTGCTACGAACTGAGAAAGAGAGAGAGAGATTCGAATATGAAGAAGAAACAACGACGGAATTTGCCTTTGGGAGTCTACCGGGTGCTTCTTCTTCTGAGTTTTTTCATATATTAACATTTGACTTCGAATTCATAACGGGCTTTATAGCCCATAACAATATTCGTTAAGTCTCTTATTTGGGCCTTGATAGACTTAAACAGGCTTCACTGATTAGGGTTTGCTTCTTGTAACTCAGTTGACCAAAACAAAAATAAATATAAATACAAGACAGGTCGGAAACGCAGACATTGATCTAAGGTTTCTTTCATCTTCTTACTTCTTCGATTCATAGACTTTTTATGTTTGGAAATTATTTTTTTAGTCATAGTGAGATCAGTTGATGAGCAAATACTGCAACAATATGAAGGAGAAAATCTTCATGATTATTAGTATTTTATAATCTCTGATGATCTAATCTGTTTTTTCAACTTTTCCTCTGCTTCCTTGGTCTCTCTTTTATCACTTCTATTGTTGTTTTCTTCTTTTCGTTGGATTAGTAACAAAGAGATGTGATGAGTAACAATTTGGTCCGTGTTTCAGATTAACCGTGACAGATAATTTCTAACCAAACTCTGATCGATTTTGTTTTCTTCCAAAAAAAAACACTTTAAAATTTTGGTCTTGGCTCTGTGATTGCTTGCCTTACCGGCAGTATAATGCAGTGATCTTTTGTTTTCTCTATATCCAAATTATACTATATAGTTTTAAAAACTTGTGTTATGATGATCTTTTGAATAAAATTCACATGTCAGACTTCAGAGATTCTTTTAATTAAGAATCCGTGAGAATAAATATTCATAATTCTGAGCACAGTAATCACTTAATCAAAACCATTTGTACTAAATTAACTTTGGATCGGAAACAAGATATGTGATGAGTAAGTAAAGAGATATTTTCATTTGGATTAAATGAGACTAAATAAAAGTTCAGTATATTGAGCAGTGAGCACGAGTTGTTTTTATATAATCCTGAAAAATTACTGAAATCATTTAAATTATTTGATCGTACCTAAATGCAATTATTTTCAGAGTCACATGGAGTTCATTGACTACTGTCACGTAATTTGTCACTAGTCACATGGAGATCTATAACTTACGAAAAAGAGCAATAAGCCAATAACTGCTAATTACGTAACAAACAATCAAGAAGCAAAAATAATATCTATAAACATCAACTGAATCACTATGCTTAGTTTTGAGACTTCCATGACAAAGAAGAAAAAACATTGCTGATGTCGTGACATACCTAAATCATAGGGACTATTAATAAGTAACGGTGAAGCTTTACTTTGTGGACAAGAGAAAGCAAAATTAATAATCGAATTATTTCTTCACGGTATTTCGGCAATTAATAAGGTAAGAAAATTCAAAAGTTCAAGTTCCTATACAGCCATCAAAGCATAATCATATTCATTAGCACCAAACTCACTGTAGATTTTTCATGCCATCAAAGCATAGAGCCAAAAAAAAAAACTCACATGTGTCTCTATTACCTGCATTGCCGTGGTCTGAAATTCTCAGTTGATAACAAATACGTTACGAGTTTCTCAACCCGTTTAGCTCCAGGACCAGGCTTGATAACCGACGTATCACCAATCTCTGCACACGGGTCGCTCCCGTTCTCTCTCCTTCCAATACACCAACCACCCGGAGTAACCATCCCTTGACTCCGAGACAAGAGCTCTGAATCGATCTTATCGAGAACAGGTTCATCTCTACGGAACTTTCTAGCGAAAGGTGCGTTACTGTCAACCATCCTATTGAAATCATCGAGTGTGAGATGGTGAGGATGTTGCTTTGGAGGATTGTCCCATGAGATGAAATGTAAGTCACTGTTTACTGTCGTGTTGGTGAACTCTCGAGCGTTGCAGATCACTGTGTGGAAGTAGCCTTCTGGTGAGGAGAGGAAGTTTGCGTAGTACATTAAGACAATGCGAGGTAGATTGTCCCATCCCCATATGAAGTAATCCACAAAAGGTCGTGATAGCATCATCCACGCAGATCCTATATATTAACCACATCAAAAGAAACACAAGATCACACTTTTGTTTCCTATGTTTAAGGGATTCATATCTATATTTAGACATTCCTAATATGTTAATCACCCAAAAAAGGTAAGATTTTTGAAATGAGATGAAGAGTTCACTAAGTTTCCTACATTTCAGGAAGACCAACATGGATTCATATTCCTAAAATGGTAACTTCCTAATAATGGAAAGGTTATTAGAACCTGTGAAGAGTTTGAAAGCAGTAGGCATGCTTCTCTTCTGTGAAACCCAGAAAACATCAGCTTTCTTTGACATATACAAACCAGGATCTATAATGATAGGCTTTGCTCGATGAGACCTACAAAAATCTCATTAACATTATCACAAGAAAACGAAACGATGTTGTGACTATAGTTAACTCACTCTTTCCAGCCAATGTTGCTCGTATGATCAATGAAGTTGAGATCCCTAGGCAGATACGAAAACGTATGCAACAGATCTGTATTCAAAAACGATTCAGCAACAAAGTTGAAACAAGGAAGATCGTCAAGAATCAGTGAAACCATACCATCTTGTGTGACGAGAGGGTAATCAGATGCGCTGAGATTGATGAACCAATCCCAATCACCACCTTCTCTCAGCAAAACCGCAGCCGCGTGAAGCGTGTTAGCCACCATCGTCGGTCCACGGTACGTAACGAAGTTAGCCTTCACGATCATCCGCACATTCTTGAACCTCCGAAACAGAGTTTGATTCGCAACGAACGCGCTGAGATCCAGCCGCTCCTCCGCGGAGGATTCGCGATCGAGATGAACGACGTACTGGTTGTTCGGGTGGTACAACGCCATCAACGTCCGTTTCAGCATCTGACCGTCGCCGGAGGAGCCAGAGATTAGGTACGCGAGACGCGGCGGTGGCGGAGGAGTGACGGAGAGGGAGACGGATAAGGGATTGATCTTGGACTCGACGAAGACGGAGGAGGATCTGAGGCCGTAGACTGATAACGGAATCAGACGAGTCTGGGTAGAGGAAGAAGCTAAGGTGGTTAGGAACAAGAGGAAGAGAGAGCAGATGGATCCGATGGCTAATGGGAGAATCCATCTCCGGTCTGCAGCTTGTTGCTGGTGACGACGGACTTGCATATAACAGCTCTTCAGCTTCTTCATCTCTCTCAGATCGGTTTGTTCACTGGTGGTGAGAGAGAGAGAGTTGGAGTGAAGCTTTGGGTTTTGCTTAGACTTGCAAATTAAGAATTTGAAAAATCGAAAAGGATGAAGAATTTGTGTGTTTTTCTTCGTTTGTTGGTCTGTTCTTTTTGTATGTTCTATATTTTTATATAGATATTTGCTTTGTTATTTAATTATTATCTTTATAGTACTTTTAATATTTAGTAAATATTTTGAGATCGTTTTTTTCTACAATTTAATATTATATATAGTTTTATTTAAAATCTTTACTACAGATGATTATATGAGTATGTATATGTCTAATTTTATCAGATTTGTGTCGGTAGGTTTTCTATATATGGTGTGGTTCTTTTCTACAATTTAATATTTACATATATTTTGTTATTTATTAAAATATTCAGAGCATATATAATATTATCATATGATGATGTATGTTTATATTTTGTTTTCTATTTGTTTTTATCTAGATTTTATTCCAGTCAGAGTGTCTTCTTGAAAGACTATTTATTGTTTGAATTATGGTAAATGGTCATTGTTAATCTTTATTACTAAATGTTTTCTTAGTAGGTGGATGAATGTTGTTTGATGGTGTCATGGTGATATAGTATATAGACTTGAATAAATTCATATGTCGCGTGTGGAAAGGGCTTAAATTAATGTAGTCTTACAGTTCAATCTGTTACCATTAATGTTCACCATTTAGTCTCAAAATATTTGTGTGAAGACTTTTAGTTGACTAATCATTACTGCTAATCTTCACATGTAATGGTCTAATGGGCTTAGCCATGAAAGCCCACACTGAAACAAGCATGCCCGTATGTGTAAGACTATGTCCATATTGGGGTTTACCAATGGTTATCAAGTTTTTCACTTTAAAATACTTACTAGATTCTGACCCGCCCTTTGAAAGGGCGGGTATATTTTTTATTTTAATTATTTTGAGAAATTTTATTGTTATATTTGTGTTTTCTTTAAATTATATTTATGTTTAATATTAATTTAATTTAATATAATTTTTGGTAACTATATTAAGTATATCAAGTTGGTAATTTTATTTAACTATAACTTTTGGTAACTATTTTATTCCTAAAGTTTACAACATATATATTATATTTTTTAGTAGTTGCATGACATAATTAGTAAATAATATTCGTACAAAAAATATTTTGAAATCAACCCAAAAATTAAAGTTTTATATTCTATTAGACATGGCTTATATACTCAAACGGGTTTTAAAGTATTATATTTGAAAACAAATATCAAATCCAACCCGCTTCAACCTGCCTGGAAGACAAAACAATTTTTTAAAAAATGTGAAATAATATTTTTAATATATATATATAGTGTCTCATAGTTTATAAATGTTTAATTTATAACCCGTAAAGATAATTAGTTTAATTAATTGCTCTAAGTAAATATTAAAACCCATAAAATTTATTATAATGAAATATATAAATTTAAAATAACTTTTGCAGTTTTTATTGAATTTATATTTGGAAGGAATCTNATTATTATTTTTCAGATATTTAAATATTTTTAAAACATATCAAATTATTTGATATAAATTTATATTTTTATTGTGTATTTACATTTAAATATTAAAATAGTATCATATTTGTGCAAATTATTATATATTTAATGTTTTAATAGAGTTAATTTTGAATCTTTGATTATAAAATATGTGATCAGATTCTAGAATAATAAACAAATATAGGTGGTAAAGTTTTCAATATGTAATAAAGTTTAAGTAAAACTAAGGTATTTTCTTGCATTTATTAGTATTTTGATTATTAATGTAATTAGTTAATAATAAGGTTATAAAATATATAATAGCTATTTGATATAAAAAACAATGAGTGGGTTCATATCAGTGAAGTAGGTTCCATTTATTTTAAATATAATGGATCAAAAAAGTAATAAAATAAATTTTAATGGAACTGTTCATATTTTTCTTTGCTCATATATAATGTATACATGAATTTTATTTATTATAAAAGAGAGTAATAGATCCCTAAAATATAGGAAGTAAGGGGAAGTAACAAATGGAAAATTACGTATATATTTATATATAGACTAATAGCAGTTAGATAGTAAAACATGAGAATGTATTATTGGACTAATCATTTATCAATTGGGCAAAAATCAAGAATGATCCTGTTTTAATAGAATAGATATTAAAACAAATGAAGTTGACAAATGTATCATTTTAGCCTTTTATCTTAAAGGCTCATTAAAAATAAAACTCTAGATTTTCTCTGTTCCTATAAAAGGAAGTGTCCCTTTCTCATATTTTTCACCAGAGAGAAATATAGGAAATTAATAGTTTTGAATTATCAGACACACAATGTCTATTACCTCACCAAAGAGGAGAATGGGACACAATTTGGTTGTGTATGGGATGATTCAAAACTATTAATTTTATAATTGTACTGTTTTTTGCTTAAATTCTTATATGCTTGTAACTGTATAAATGCCCATTATGAAATATTTTAATAAAATTTAACTTACAAAATCAAGTTAAAATATTAAAAAGAACAAAAAGCCTAAAATGTTCATCGTTTCTTAAGCAGCAATAAAATATTTTTTAACCGGTGATGGTACGGTAACTCTTTAATCGATTAATGTAAAGACGATGTAGAAGGGTGATTACAATTGTGTTCTCTATAGAAATATGGTCTTGTTGTGTACGGGCTACGAGTCATGCTTGTTTCTTTTTCACTACCAAGCTGAGTTTATTCAAGTTCATAGTCTTCATAAGTTCATACAATTTTTTTTTATGTGATATTAATCATCTACGATGGGAACTACTGGTTCAGAATATTCATTATGTTCATTTCATACTTTGTAAAACTTTATTGTATTTTCAGTAAGTAATTAGTATTTCTGAGAAATGAAATTGTATGTATGCATTAAAGATATATAATGTACAAAAACATATCTAAAGCGACAAATAAGCTTATATTAACTATGAAATTTTTTTCTGTTATTCGAATATTATCAAATTAACTTGAACGAGGTGCGTGAGGCCAAAACAGTAATAAACAACGTAATGGACTGTAACAAATCAAGACAAAATCAAATATTCTGCAAAGAATCAAACAAACAAAGCAGACCTGTAAGAATCTTTCAGACAACCAAATCGAGTGGAACAGAGTGTTTTAGCAGAGCCTCGAGACAAATAGTAAGAAAGAGATTTGACTGGTTCATCTTCAAGATGATACTTTTAATAGTTTTTTCTTATTTTCTACAAATCCCAACACCGATTAGAACACAAAAAAAAACAAATGAAAGATTTTTAAAGCAAAACCAGGCTGAGATAAGACCAAGAAGACGAAATAACTATGCTATCCCTCCTCAAGGGCTCATATGGATTTCATCTCAAGGCTTGAGAGCGAGAGCAAACCCAACCTTGGCACTCTTCTCGATCGCCCTAGAGTCAACCTCTCCAGAAACGGTGATGAACGACTTTGGACGCCACTGGTGTTGGATCAGAGCGTTGGCTACACCAGCATTGTTCACACGTGCCTTCACTGTGGTCAACGGGTCAAGAGCATGCTGAGCACCGACGGTTATGGCGTTCTTTTGGGTCGTGAAGCTGTGGGTGACCTCAGCTCCAACCACTGTGTTGCTCAACGGGTTCACAATGTGGTAGTACGATGCATTCAGTTTGTCACCTTTGTCATTCCTTACGAAAAAAAAAGCACAGAGATCAATCAAAAACGCCCAAATAAACCAGTGTGTTTGAGTTATTATACAATTCCATATATGTGGTATGACAACGGAGGGCACTTACAGAGTAAGAGAAGCAATCAAATCGTCCTTGGTGAAGCTGAAACCAGCATTGAAATGTTTGAAATCACCAGATTGGGTGTTGAAGGACACATCGGTACCAAGAGCCAAGACGTTGTTTCCAACTACACCGGAGAAATTGACAAAAGGGCTAGCTGTCAATCCAACGCTGGTGCAGATACCAGCATAGTCATGCAGATACTGGAGCTCAACCTGTTTCGAAAGAAAACACACACACACACACACACACAACAGTTGTTGTTACGCAGATTATTACATAGCAAACTATTCATAAACATACACGCAAATGAAGGTTACCTTGCCAGATCTCTGATCAGGCACCTTGGCGCTGAGGATTGCCTTCAATCCAGGGGTAGCCTCATCATAGGTAAAAGTGGTCAGGAGCTGAAAACACAAGTGATCAGGTAAATAAGCAAAACTAAACATGTTCATATATATACAGATAACTCAGTATGCACATACAGAAGAGTCAGTGGCGACTTTGATATCAGCAGTGAAGTTCTTGTTCTTGACTTGGGTAGCTACATCACCCACAAACAAATCTCCCTTGTTTGTTCCACTGGTAGTGATTGCCTACAAATCATAACACAGATAATATATGTGAATGTTCTATTGATATCTCACTGTTTCAATCATAAGAGTTTTAACTAAATCATCACATACAGTTCAATGAATCTTTATTTACTTCACAAACAATATGAAGAATCTGATCAGAAAACTTACAACACCAGTAGAAGAGTATGTGGTGACGCTGAGTTTCTGGTCTCCTTGGTAGTCCTTGTAAAGAAGATCTGCAATCGTCATTTAACAGCGAGTCGTTAAACACGATACAGCTAAACATTTTCCAGATCCGCCAAGAAATTTCGAATACAGCTAAACAGCGAGGCATTATCGATACAAATAGACGAAACAGATAGCACAGAATCGACGGAAACGGCTCATAAACACGACGATTAAGGATTATTGAACACAGAATCTTCAACGACCGATGGAAAGTCAAACAGACGACGATTGATAAACCTAACCGATTCAAAGAATCTCAACCGAACCAGCAAAGTCCGATTACGAAAATCTCAAGGAACAGTCACATTCACCTCACAGAGAGAGAAAGATGAGGTCGTACCTCTGGCCTTTTTGCCGATTTCGGTGTAGAGTCCTGGACCTTTAACCATGATGACTGTTTCTTTTGGGAGGAGCTGTGCAGTATACGACGAATCGGAGTAGAGGAGAGGAGAGTGACGATGGCGTTTTTTCTGGGTAAATGTGGTGTTGTATTTAAGGGGTTGAAGAAAACCCTAAATCACCTTCTTCTTTTTTCTCCTCCTTATCAAGCAAAAATGTTTCAGCCGTTGGATCGAGATCACCTGAGTCGCTTTCCCCTCTTTTTACAACCGTTGATTCATTTATTCCCCACTCACCAAGGCATTTTCCTTTCTTTTTTTTTGCCTTTTTTTTAATTGGCCTTTTTCAATTTCTTTTGCGTGGAACGCAGGCGCCGTCTCTATTTTACTTCTTCCCAAAAGTTTTTTTTTTTTTTTTTTTTCAACCGCCATATAATCTAGATCAAGTAGTGATCAGACGAACCGTTTTTCTAAAAAGCATTTCTGTCTATCTGGATCTAATCTATATGAGAAAAAATATAGTCTTTAGTCTTTGTTTCTTTTGCTAACGCGTCCGTCCGACCATTCCTACTCTGAAGAATATGAGACAAGTTCACATTCTCGAAGTCTTCTTGTAATCTCTGGAACACTTCGATTTTCATCGCAAATATTAATCAGTCCATCGGGTTTATAGTCATGTCCACTAAGTCCGAGCAGTCTGTCTCGAACCGGATCGAAGTTATCCTCTTCTCCTTCATACATGACGATGCCCAAAGTAAACCTTTCATTTCAACTGAAACGCACTTTAGTGACTAGAGAAAGAAGTTCTCAGAGCAACGCGTCATCGGACGTTCAACAGGTAGACACGCGAGATTCAAAATCTCGTGCGGACACCTTAACCAAAGAGAACGGATGAGACTTTTCCGCCTACGATCCAGTGTGCAGGGTGTTAAGTCCAATTCCTCAATATTCTTCTTCGAAGAAGAATTCTACCACTAAGATCTTAAGTTTTTATTTATTTATTTATTTTATATTTCATTTTTGACTTTGTCTACAAATTTATACTTTTATAATATATATCATCTTAGAGTTAGATCACCACACGAATTGTTATTAACTTTGTTTTTAGACATTATTCTTCATATTTATCACTGCGCTGTTGATTTTTTTTTAAATGATGTTCTTAATAGATTTATGTGGTTTACTCTTATATATTACCTTACGAAGATTATTTCACAAATTTAGATTTAATATTAGGGGAAATGATTTGAAATGTATAAATAAATAACGAGAATATTGGTTGACATTATGTTCAAAAAAAAAAGAATATTGGTTGACATTAGCTTTGTCAATCAACATCTCAAAAATCCCATGACTTAAATTTGATGTGAAATTAATACAATATATCTACCAAAATAAAAGCTCTGATTAATAACATGCATGTCGTCATATTCATAGGTCCAGTACACAATAATATGCCAAAGTTATTGGTAGAAAAATAAACATTCCAAATATCACCCTGGAAAAGAAAAACCAGAATTAAAAAAAAATAGAATATTAAATTTAAGAAATAAAAAAAAATTAAAATCAAACAACTGTTTACTACCCCGTACTAACGATCTCCGGATTAATGTTATACTCTTTTGCAAAAACAAATGGCACGATCCCTTGTGGCAATGTAGTCTGCAACACAATCAATCAGATGACGAAATTAATTATTATTTTCAAACAGATTAATAGTAGGCTGTAATATTGCGACTCTGAAAAGAGTGTCTCGTAATCTGATACAAAATGTAGATGCAATCATAAGAGCAGGTCCTAATATACAGATCAAACAAAAATGCAAATCAAGCAGATCAAATGCAGATCATGCAAATCATGCAGATCAAATGCAGATCAAACTAATTTAATAAATTATTATTTTTAAGTAAATTTTAATAAAATTTAAAATTATCTAAAAATATAACTTATTATAAATAAATAATAAATATCATGTTGACAATAATAACAAAAAATATAATCATTTATAGTAAAACTTAAAATTATATAAAAATTATCACGGTTACAAAAATTATAAAAAGTTTTTTGTTTTATTCTTATTTTTGTATTTTATTTGATTTTTGGTTCTTTTTAATCATTTGATTCAATTATAATATTATTCGATTTTTGGTTCTTTTTAATCATTAGATTCGACCCGATAATAATTGATTGATACCCGATTTAAAAACATAAATATCCAAAATAATGATTTTTATGTTTTATTTTCTATATTTTATTTTATGTTTAGTTAGAATATATTTTTGTTAACAATATTTGTTATTTTGTAAAATTTTCAAGTAATATGAAGCTTTAAATGTAAAATTTAGAGTTTTAAAATATTTTGTTTTAGTTATTAATATTTTATTTTAAGTTATTTTGTAAAAAATTAGACATATAAGACATATTTTGACTAAATTTAATGGGGTTTAAATATTTTATATCTTTTTAAGATCCTAATATCTAAACTCGAACATAAATCCGATATAGACCTGAAAATTATGAATATTTTACAAATATTTTAATTACAAAACTAAAACGACATGGCCCCAAGAAAACTTATCCAAACCCGAACTGAAAATTTATAAGTAACTATTAGGTCCAAATATTTAGGACCTGAAAAATTCATACCCGAAAGGAATAGATCCAAACATGACCCGGAAATCCGAACAACCGGCCTATATAAAACTAATATTATCAATTTATATATAGATATATATATAATTTCATTAACATGATGTGTGTAATATGGTTTACATAAAAATTATATAAAGTTTTGAATATCTAAATTATATATGTGTTTATGAAATTGTATCAAATTTAATATATTTATGCAAATAATATATCATTTTTATATATTTGTATAAAATCATCTTAAAGTTCTATATAAAACTAAAAGACTTAGTTTTAAAAAGGAATTTTTAAGTTTTGAAAAATAAATAAACTAGTAATATTTATAGGTAAATAAAAAAAGAGTTACATAAAAAAAAAAAAATGCATAGCATAACATGCATTGGGCCTCTGCATTTGATCCATCCATTTTTTCCTTGTTCGTGCAGGATAACTTTTCAACACACTGGTTTATTCTGCATGCAGTTCTAATTATTTTTTATTATTATTATTTCATCTGCATTTTTAGTGTTGATTGGGAATTAATTGCAGAACAAACTGCATTTCATTTTCTCCTGCTTTTCTTCTGCTTTTGTTTTGTCCCACATTCAAACCCATATAAACTTGAGAACCATTGTCATAATCGCCATTTTTGTTCCACATGCTACGATACTACTTTGTGATGCCATGAAAAGACCTGTTTATTAAAACATCCACAAGAAGCCAATATTATGCATATAACAATTAGTCCAAAAGTCCATTTAATGGGGTTGTTAGAACATTTCCAATGTAAAACTTCATTTTTTCTTTTAAAATGGAGTAAAAGTGATTATGGAGTAAAATTACTCCAGCCCCACTTCATTTCTCACTCCATAATGGAGTGATGAACAAACAAAAAATAGATTACTCCATAAATGGAGTAAACTCCATTATGGAGTAAACTCCATTATGGAGTAAACTCCATTATGGAGTAAACTCCATTATGGAGTAAACTCCTAAGAGCATCTCCAACCCTACTGCAAATTTTACTGCAAAATGGAGTGGAAAATGCAGTTATGAACAAACAAAAAAGGTATTACTCCATATTTGGAGTAATGCCTTTTTTGTTTGTTCATAACTGCATTTTCCACTCCATTTTGCAGTAAAATTTGCAGTAGGGTTGGAGATGCTTTTATGGAGTGAGAAATGAAGTAGAGTTGGAGCAATGTTTACTCCATATTCACTTTTACTCCAAAATGGAGGAAAAAATAGAGTTGGGTTGGAGATGCCCTTAGAACATCAGTAGTGATGTTTAATGGATGAATCTCTTAGAAAATATAAAATATTATAATTTAATTATATAATTATATATTTTATTTTTTAGATAATTAAAGCATTTAGAAGCTGACGCATGTAGAATAATCTCTTGTAAAGAGAATTAAGTATCTTTATGAAGAATCAATTTTTCCTTCTCTCTTCCCTTTTCATTTAATTTGTATTTAGTTTCTTTAATTTTAATTATCAGAAACTCATAAAAAAACAATCAGTGCGCATGCTTTTAGCAAAGTAAATATTCATTTAAGTATGTGTTAAGAACATCAATCATGTAAGAGCACCCTTAACGCGAACGCTTAAGGAAGTGTTTAGGCACAAAAAAAAATGGAAGGAAGGAAGAAGAAAGAAGCGCCGGTGCTTCTTTAGGCACGATAAGCAACGATGCTTGTCTTGTTGCGCAGGCTCCACTGACACATAGAGGCCCGCAATTAGTCAGTTTTAATTTATTTATTTATTTTTTTTAGTTCAGGAAAAGGAAAAAAAAAATTAAGCACCTCTCCTTTTTTAATTAGGGTTGAGGGTGCTCTAAGGTAACTTTATGAATTGCCACTTTGTCCAACAATCATATCCTTCTATTCCATTTTATGATATCAATTAATTAAATAACGTTCATCATGGTGTTTCTAAATTAATCTTTGTTCTTACATTAATCTTTCCGTTTTTACATTTACTGCACTAAATAAAGCTCCAGTGAGCTATTACATTACCTCTGTCATTTATTTGCTTAATCTAGTATCTATCTAAGCTCTTATGAGCTTCAATCTGTACTTTTTCTAAAACTTCCACCATGTTTCATATTAAAGTTTGTAGTGCTCAAATGTGAAAATTCTTTATATAATAAATATATAGAGACTACATAAGCTGAACATGGCCATTCCTAAGCCTCCATCAGATATCAAATATATCGATTTGTCGATCATCTCAGGCAATTTCCATCCCAATCTAGTAAGAAAAATAAATAAATATGAGTCACCTTTGATGTTTAAACTAAGAAAATAGCAAATCTGAATATCAATACATATGATCAATTATATTATACAATGTACATATACTTATGCTATATTTTGAGCGATCAGTTTTTTGGTTTAGTCCATTTATATACCAAATCATACAATATGCTATGATTTTTCTGAAATAATATTCATTCGGTTTATTTGATATTAACAAATCCAAATAAATTTTTCTATTTCAATTTGGTTTGATTTTAATTTGTTAGGTTTTATCGGATTGAATACCCCTAAAAATACTACCAACTAATAAATATAAAATCAATGTCTTTCATGGACAAATATAAAAGCCTAAATTTTGTAAAGAAGATTAAGCAATCGATCAAAATAAATGTAAAGTATATCCAAATTATGTCATCACTCAAACTTGTTCATTGTCCTATTTTTATCCAGATAAAACGTAAAGAAAGAAAATAAATTGGGAGCTAAAAATAATAGTTTCAAAAATAAAAACATAGAAAGTGTCCACAAATAAACAATGACGACTCTCCATCCTTAGCGGAAACTTTCTAAATTGAAGATTACTTCTAAACCAAGTTTATTTAACAATCATTCACGTTTCTTTAAATTCGCAGTACGAATCCATCATCCAAAGGCTTTTAGGCTTCCAAAGAAAATAAAGAAACAAATAGAAAAACAACCTAAAGCTATGTTTTTTTTTTTTGGTAAAAACCTAAAGCTATGTTGAAAGCTTAGTAATTCTCCATTCAATTTTTAATCCCTTAAGATAACAAGGGGAAAAAATATTATATAAATTAATGTACAAACTGTTTTTTTAGAGAGAAAAGAGATCAAACAAACATTTTAAAAGATGAAGATGGTTAGGCTGTTAAAGTTGATGTTTATGTTTGGTATCGCCTGTCTGATTCCGACAATACAAGCAAACAACTATTCTGAGTTGGACGAATATTGGTCGAAACGAGCTGACGAAGCTAGAGAATTCACTCTTCAAGCTTATCATTCTGATCCTTACGAAGTCGTTGATCACTTTCACGAACGTTATTACGAGTAAGTCAAGTTTTTAATCTATAATTAAGCTTGAACCAAAAACATTATACTAATGTTTGATTCTTGTTTTCGGTTTTGGTGTATAGCAACTCTACTGATGTAACGGAGACCGAGGAAGACAGTGACGAGAAGCCTGAAGATGATGTCATTGAAATGGTCGGAAACGAGATGATGAACAGCACGAGACGAAGCCTAAGAGGTAAAAAAGTTAAAGTTAAGGGTAAAGGCAAACGAAAAGGAAAATGGAGTAAGCTTAAGGGACCGTGTACCGCAAGTAACCCAATAGATAAATGTTGGCGTTGTCGTGCGAATTGGGCTAAGCGTCGTAAGAATCTTGTCAAATGTGTTCGCGGATTCGGACACAGAACAATAGGTGGAAAGCGTGGTCGCATCTACGTGGTTACAAGCAACCTCGACAACGACATGGTGAACCCTAGACCCGGGACATTACGTCACGCCGTGATTCAGAAGGAACCTCTTTGGATCATTTTCAAGAACGATATGAGCATTCGTTTAAGCCAAGAGCTTATGATTTGTAGCTTCAAGACGATCGATGCGCGAGGAGCTAATGTCCATATCGCACATGGCGCAGGGATCACGATGCAGTTTGTTAGGCATGTCATTATCCATGGATTGCACATTCACCATATTTGCCAGAGTAATGGTGGTATGATCCGAGACTCACAAGAGCATTGTGGAGTCAGAACTAGAGCCGATGGAGATGGTATATCTATATACGGTTCGTCTAGGATATGGCTTGACCATATTTCGATGTCAAAATGTCAAGATGGACTCATTGATGCCATTGTTGGATCTACTGCCATTACCATCTCCAACTCCCACTTCACTCACCACAACGACGTGAGCATTCATATATATATATATATATCTATATATAACCTAGTTATTAAGTTAGATGTACTTTAATCTTTAAATTAATTGGTGATAAGTGAATTGATATATTTTATTATATATTATTTAAGACTATCATTATCTTCGGTTTCTTAATTAACCGAAGTTTTTAACTTCGGATAAGAGGCGGTTCTTAGCTTTTCTTAGTTAAAAACTAAGAAAAACTAAGAACCGTCTCTTAAATAAGAGATATAAGAACCGTGTCTTAGCTGAAAAGTGTAAAAAAAAAAAAAGTGTCAAATCATGAGTTAAGAGACCGGAGATAATGATGCTCTAATATCTTTCCAATTTTCAGTGTGGAACATTTTCCATGATATAAATCCGATATCTACTAGACAATAGCCACCAGTTGATTTATATACTAAGTTCTTTTCTGGGGGGGTATGTCTGTTTATGTAGGTGATGTTGCTTGGTGCGCAAAACGACAATGAAGGAGACAAGAAGATGCAAGTCACAGTAGCTTATAACCATTTTGGTAAAGGACTTGTGCAGAGAATGCCAAGGATCCGGTGGGGGTTTGTTCATGTTGTGAACAATGACTACACTCATTGGGAGCTTTACGCTATAGGAGGTAGTCAAGCACCGACTATACTCAGCCATGGAAACCGATTCATCGCTCCTCCACACAAACCTCATTACCGAGAGGTAACTCAAAATGAAACAACGGGTAACATTGCATGAAACAAAAGTTTAGGTATTTCCTAGTGCCACCTGATGAGAGAGCTTATATTTTCACAATATAAAATCAATTAGCGATAAATTGATTGATTCAAGTTCCTTATATATTAATCATGTCTTACCGAAAGTTCTGATGCGGGAATTTATATTCACACGCTATTAGGACATGATTATTGCGGGGTTTTTAGGATGAAGTTCTTAACATAATATAAGAACCGTCTCTTAACTTTAACTAAAAAAAAGTTAAGAAACAACCGTTTTTAAATATTCCCGTCCTAAAGAACCCTGCAATAATCATGGCATAAAGATAGAAAATTTATGAAAATAATTAATGAATGTAGGTGACTAAGAGAGATTATGCTCCGGAACACGAGTGGAAACACTGGAACTGGCGATCTGAGAAAGATATGTTCATGAATGGAGCTTATTTCAGACAATCTGGGAACCCTCATTTTAAATGTGATCACACGAGAAAACAAATGATTAAACCGAAACATGGAATAGCGGTTTCTGTGCTGACCAAATACGCCGGAGCACTTGATTGCAGAGTCGGAAAACGATGTTAGAACATTACTTTCTTCAAGTACGACGATGTCTTAATTAAAGACATTTTTCAACATTTTTGATTTTTGCTTCTAACTAGTTCAGGAAATAAGGAATTAAGGGGTGAAAAAGGTTCTGATTTGTAAATGTATTTTTGTGTTTTGAAGAATCTTTAAAAGAGTGAGCTAAAATTGCTGATTCTTGTACTACGTACGTGTTGCTTATTGTGTGGTGACTCCTCTTTTTGTACATTAGCACATTCTTTTTTGAGCGAAATTGTGATAATAATGGTTATGTCGACTTTTACTGGTGAAATGTAACAAGTATTTTCAAAACTATCATAACGATGTTTGATGTCTGATAAATCAGCAATTTCGTGAATGAAGTATATTACAAAAGTTGAATATCTTAGCTAGAGTAACCGGATTTAAACCGACAAAATCTAGCAAGCAAATAGCAACTATATAAGAGTACTATGATTTAGCTATAGAAGGACTTTGGGAAGTTAAGTAACCCAAGTTCGAAACAACCATGCCACACTAAATATGTATGATCATAAAAAATGAAAAATGATTTAGATCTCATTTGAATATCCAGAAAAATATATATATTGACCGTACATCTCCATCGAAAATTAGTCTCAGATCTTTTCTTAAGTATGGAATACATTCAAATTAGTTTTTAAAACGATATAAAAGCACCATTTTCAGTAGAGTTTCTCAGTTCATTTTTTTACGTACAACATACTGATATTTTTATATAATTAAAATGTGTATATAATTTTTTTTTGGTGTAAGTATATAAATTTTTACTTTTGCAAAATGATATACCACTATCAAAAGGCAGGAGTATAGACAGTTTCACAATTTTTTTCCTCTCAGTTGAGAAATTTTTTTTAGAAACAGTCACTAACTTTCATCCCAAGAAACTTTTTAACCTATAAAATCTTTTTGATCTGTGTGCCCGCGTGAAATTTTTTTGACTCCATCATTTTCAAATTTCACTTAAGTGAAATCAATTTTATAAATATTTTAAGAAAAAATGAAGAATTTTTAAAATAATTAATAATTAATTGTATGATTAATTTAATAAAAATTGTAGTATATGTTTAGATTGACCGACCTACTATACTAAAGATTTTAAGAATCGTTATAATAATGACACATGATATACTTTAAATGTTATAACGTTTTCAAATAATATATTTTCTCCGTTTCATAAAATTACATGTTTTAGAAAGAATAAAATTATTTTAAAAGATACATATTTTATATTTTCAATTAATGTTTTATAAACTAATAATAGTTATAAAAATTTTAATTACAATTATTGGATTTTTATTGATTTAGAATTGTGAAAAAAATAGTTACAAAAATTATATATTTATTAGATATTTTATTAGTATATATGAAAAGTTTAAAATATGTATTATATATTCAAACTGAGGGAGTACAAACGATTGGTGTTTATATGTGTTTTTAGGGAATGCATATCTTCTAACTTTTGATTTAAAAAAATTGTTGGATGGATCTGATAGTCAACTCAACCTAATGGGCCTAATGGGCCTACAATGGGCCTTGCTGAGAATCTTTGACATGTATGTAACAAACCGTGACAAAAATATGTGATGCAACGTAAAAGTGGTGTGTTTGTGTTCGTCTTTTTTTTTGTGGTGATTCATGCAGCTTAAACTGTAAAGATTTATGTGAGTTTATATGTGACTGATCAAGAAAACTTTGAAACACGATCCGGTTTTATCTCCTAACTTCTCTACAAATCACAAGTTCGTCAGAGTTTCCTATTTTCTTCTTGTTTTATCAAATACATTAAACCTATAAATACTCACCAGATATTCCATCTTCACTCACATTACTTTTAATTACTTCTTGTTTCTTCTTCAGCATGGCGAGAGTTTCTGTTTTGTTATGTTTGGTTCTATTGGTTACATTAGGAGTCGTGATAAGTTTCTCATTTGCACACAACACGGAAGTGACATCGCAACATCAGGAGAGCAGTAAGACAGCAGCTACACTTGATCATGTCCATACAAAGAAAGAGCATGCAATACACAAAACGGGTGATCAACATGACGATAGTGATGGTGAGAAGAAGAAGCATGGCCATAAGAAGAAGGGTGAAGATTCGGATGACGAAACTGATAGCGATGATGATAGTAGCGATGATGATACTGATGATGATACCGATGATGATGATGATGATAAGAAAAAGAAGAAGACAGTAAAAGCTCTATAGATTAATAAAGCTGGCACAATAATAATTTATTAACTTAAAGTGAATTTTTTATATATTTATAGTTTGAAAAATCTTTATTTAGAAAAATAAAAGGAATATATCATTTTCCGATATTATATATTGGTTAAATTTATATTATTTGAATTTATATATTTTTATTAGATTATTTGATATATTTTATATATCTTGAATACATATCATAGGATTCAAATGCGCTTCTATGAAATTCAATAAAATGAAAAATAGAATTAAACATGGAATTTATATTTTAAAAAACTAATAATAAAGATTTATATATAGTAACTATCAATTTATAATTTTAATGTGATCAAATTAACGTCTTTTTAAAAACATTATTTTTTATCGAATTATATTCTATTTTACATTGTATCAATTTTAGACCAAATTAATTTATTGTATTACTAATTTATTGAATATCAGTATATAGAGAGTTATAGTTTTATTGGGTATTATATGAGTTTTGTCACTGTAGAGTACTTATATTAACACAAAATAAGATTTATTTATTTTTCAAAACTAAATTTAGATAACAACAAAATTACAAAAGAAATTTAACAAATGCACTGATCATCTGTAGAAGTATTACGAAAATAATTTTATAGAATAATATTGTATTTTACTTATAATTTAATATTTAATTATGTATTATTATGTAATTTTTTATATTTTAGTGTAATATTTTATTAGTTAATATTGTTATAATGTTTTTTACATATGTGTTATTTATTTATACATTTTTATAAATTTAAATTAAGTATCTTAAATATAAAGACTATAATAAAAAATGAAAATATTTTTGAAGTTAAGTTTGAAGTTTTGCTTATAGAAAATACTATCTTAAGCTTTAAATATGAAATTTTGCAGAATTTTTTTTTGATAATCATGATTACAGGAACATGATCATGGTGTGATTCCATAGGCTTTCTAGGTCCAATGACTAATCACCACGAAGTATGCATGATCCGCATTTTTTACCACTTAAAACATTCCAGATAGCCAAATAGATTCGAACCCAGAGCGGTACTTACAATTGTGAGCCTTTTACCACTAGGCTTGGTTAAAATATACTCCCTCCGTTTCATATTATTTGTCGTTGTAGGAAAAAAATTTCGTTTCAAAATAAGTGTCGTTTTAGAGTTTCAATGCAAAATTCATTAATAAGATTCATAGGTAACTGTGTTTTTATTTTTCTATTGGTTGAAATATGGTTAGATATATAGGTAATTGTGTTTTTATTTTGGAAATATACAAAATCATATGTTTTCTTAATATGTGTGAATAAACCTAGAACGACAAGTAATATGAAACAGAGGGAGTAGTGTTTTTTTTTGGAGATTAGCTGATGGACTAGTAACTCTTAGGATCATACATTAATACATTTAAATGCGATTACTGCGGGTCAAATTTATTCCTTATGTCGGTGTTTACTGAATCAAATGATAGAAAACAGAGAATTTAGGAGTTGACATATCCATAAGCCATCAACATAAACATGTGCACTTCGCCAAAAAATTCTTAATACAACCAAATAAAACATATGACGACCCCCATGATCTCGCCTGCTCTCATCTAGCTATATAATATATATATTCCATAAATTACGTATGAAAGCACGTACACATATCCAACAGTATCTGAATAGATTAGTGCAGTTGGCCAATGATTTTAGGATCTGACCATTTAGAATATTTCACTGACTTTGATTTCACACAAACAATCAGTTTCAGATTTTTGGTGAGAAGTTTTGCTCAATGATTTATCAGATTAATTCAATGGATGCTAAATCATACGAACACTGTGAAATTTTAAATCGTACATGTATGTATACTATGTAGTTTTGGATGATTCGGCTAAACTAAAAGTTTCACAATCTCAAGTTTCAGTCTCTGTGGGAAGTGAAGTGGTGGTGGCAGTGAGGTCACATGGAGAGAGCCCACAAAGAAGATAAATATTTGGTACCCTGTTTGTTTTTTGTGTAAGACAGAATATATGTACATTTTATAATTCATTTTTATTTTTTTAGAAGATTTAAAATTTTATTAATACTTACATTCAAAAGCATCCAAAGATCCAAAAAGCTGGCTAGATGAGTGAACGATTCTCCTAAACACTGTTTCAAATCTGTTTTCCTTTTGGACTGTTCTTCTTCGTCTTTGGAATGTGTGCTTCCAATTATCTTCCTCATCTACCAGTTACCACTATCATTATTATCTATAATAGTTAATAATAACTTACATATTACATGTTCCATTTTTGGTCTTGTAATATACCTTATGCTGTCAAGGTATATATATTGAAAAACAAGAAATATAACCTCTGGACATTCATAAATTTTACTGAAATATTTTGGTTCAAATTTTTTTCCGAAATAATTAATTATTTTGTTGAAAATATTAAGCTGTAATAAACTGATAATTTAGTGTAACGTTATTAGTGGTTATATAAAAATAAACAAAGAACTGATCCATGGTGCATGGGTCTATACCAAAATCCAGTTTTTGCAATCGTAGTTTACATAAACATTGGAATGGCAATAACCTTTCACTTTCAGCTCAAAATCGTATGTTTATAAAACAAGTCAAACCAAATCAATTATGAAAAATACAAAAGGTGCTAAACTGTGATTGGATAAAAAGTAAATTGTACTTTTGATGGATTGAATGTTAGGTTTATCTATGTGACGCACTTTACATAATAGCTGAATATTTGGTCTAGTGCATAAAAATTCTATTTGAGATAATAATTCGCTATGCTTCCTTTTTCAAGTTTGCAATTTACAAAAACTGTAAAGAAAGGGGGCGGGCGAAGCAGTGGAAAGAATATTGTAACTATAAAAATTATAAGTTCAAGCAAATCTTGTACTTAATTAGTTAAAAAATATAACAACTTTTATTAAAATTATAACTATGAGATGATGAAAGAAAATAAAAAAATGGTTAGTTTTTTTTTGTTCACACAAAAGGTTTATGCATGCATAAAAGTACTAGTTTTGATAGATAATGTTAATATTACAGTCATGGAAACTATTTACGAAGATATTACCTCTATATATCTGATGAACAGACTACACGAGCACACGTTTACATCAAATAAATTAAAAGGTAGCTAGATGGAAAATAACAGATAATATATATTTCATAGCTCATGTTGTGTCAATGACAGAGCTGGAAACCCGCTCGAGGCACATGCATCTGACTATTTATCAAAAAAAGTTTTTTTAACAAACCTGCATCTGAAATCTATCATATGTTTTGTTATTTTCTTTTTAGTTTTGTCTTCCAACTTAGCAAAATAATTAAAATAAAAATTCTTTCTATAAACATAGATATAATCATTCTAAAAATATACTTTGAAAGAAAAAATTAATTATTCAAATGAAAGTAGGGCAATTCTCTTAAATAGCACTTTTTAAGTTTTTGTCATAAAAATAGCCCTAAAAAAATAAAATGACCAAAATAGACTTCTTTTTTTTTGAAATTTTGATTTTTTTTTATTTTTTTTTTGAAATTTGAAACCCTAACCCTAAACCCACCCCTTAACTCTAAACCCTAAAGTCCAAATTAGTTAACCCTAGGGGTATAAATGCATATAAATGAATTTTTTAGCTTCTAAAAAAACATTTTGGTCATTTTCTTTTTTAAAAACTATTTTTATGACAAACAAATTAAAAGGGACTATCCAAGGGAATTTCTCATGAAGGTAACAAGAAAATATCATTCTATTAAAATTGTTGAATATTCCCTATACACCAATTTTCTACAAACCCAAAACAAACAGAAAAAAATAAATAAAACGATTCAGACAGTACCAAACAATATTTAAAAAAAAAACAAATTAGAAAAATCTACGAAATGTTCTTTTGTTGATAGTGATATCAGATGAGTATGATGATGCTGTTGATCAGGATTATAATCGATTTTCTTCTTGTACAAAATACTCAATTGAACTGATGATGACTCTGATGTTGTTGCTGCTGGTCAGGCCATGCCCAATAACTAGCCGACGTCGTTTCATCAATGCCATAGAACATATTGCAAAATCCTTGATCTTGAACCATCTGATGATCAATATGTGATGAGGTCGTGGTCGTAGTCGCGGATCGGACAGAAGAAGGGAAAAGATCTTTGATCATGTTCACATGATTTATATCTGAATTATTATTATTTTCTTCATTGTTGCTCCATGAAGCTTCTGCTAATTCTTTCTTGATCTTTGATGGTTCTTTACGGTCTTGTTTTTTCAAGGCCACTAACTGTTTTGTGTACCAATATCATCACACGTAAACCAAAGTTAGTGGAGAAATTTATTATCAAACATAAAATTTATTAATTTGCTAAACAAAAATACTTTATTAATTTATTAGTCAACTCCACAAGCACATGGGAATTTTATTAATTTAATGCACACAAGAATCTTTATTTATAAAAATATACTATTGTCTACTTAATTAATGTCTTTTGACAAACATCTTTGCATTGGATCAAGAGCCTGTCACAAATCTAATTGCATTTTATATTTATATTATTATTCAAGATCGATGACTACGTGTTAAATTAAACTGTTAATCCATGAAGATTTTCCTTTTTGTATATGCTTGATCATATAATAATTCATAATTACAATTGTACACACAATCAAAATGCATCATTATTTCACCATATGGACCCCTAACAACCTAATTATGTAATTCATAGGTTAGTGGCTTGTTAAAAACATTCATAACAGATTAACAGTTTACGAAATATATATATATATATATACTAATTGTGTGTGTATAATACCTCAGCATGGAGTTTCTTGTTGTGGGCTAGAAGAGAATCATTGTCTGACTTCAAAACATCAAACTGTTTTTTGAGAGAATCATAGTCTCTCTCGAGCTGCTTTGTCTTCCACCTAGCTCTCCTGTTCTGAAACCATATAGCAATCTGCCTAGGCTGCAACCCCAAAGCCTTAGCAAGCTGCATCTTCCTCTCTGGCTCCAGCTTGTTCCCTAGCTCGAAGCTCTTCTCTAATGCCCTAACTTGCTCTAAATTCAGCCTCTTCTTCTTCTCTCCTAACATCATATGGGACCCATCATCCGAAAGGTTGTCCTCCTCGCCCAACTGGTCCTGATCATTCATGTTCGTCGTGGTTGGGCTTTTCTGAGTTAGATGATGGTGATCTGATACTCCCGTGAAGGACATTGATCTGTTCATCATGTAGTCTCCTCCTCCTCCTACACCAAAACAAAGACAACAAATGTTACCAGTTTTTTTTTCTTTCGAAATTATATAGAAAATAGAGTGAAAAACCTATCATCTTTTGTAGTTAGTTAAAGTTTTCTCTCACTGGATTTCGATTTGAAGGTCGAGATCCTAATTAATATCCGAACATGTAATTATGTGAATTCCGCAGTGATGATACATTCATAAAAACGTTTAAGACTTTTAAAATCATAATTTGGTAAGGTTTTAACCCTTTTAAAACTACTATATATACATGTGTCATGTGTGTGTATATTATATATATATAGAGTAATAGAGAGAGAGGGGTACTTACCGTAGAAGAGGTGAGGAGGGCAAGAAGGGAGAGAGGTAGGGGAAGGTAAGTGATGAGCATTTTCTTCATGGAGTTGCTGAAACATGAATCCATGCTGTGGAAAGGCCATCTCCAATCTCAGTTCTTCTTGGTTATTAACAATATTGTTCCTTTCTTCCTCATACATATACATATATATAAGTATATGTATACACACGCTCAAAGCCGACCAATGATAAACTCTTCTTATGAATTCTGAGCTAATCAAACTTCGCAATTTAGATCAAGAACTTGTCTAGAGGTCAATAACACAAGTTCTTGAACTTTTCTTGGGAGGGAGAATTTTGTTGCAAAAGAAGAAGAATGATGAAGAGATCAGTTCATGAGAGATTTGTATAGGACTACCCTGACATCGTTTTAAAGCTTTAGGGCGTTTGCTGAGCTTTCTTTTGATTTAATATGTATAGGACACTTGGGAAAATGTTACAGAAAAAAAAAGGACACTTGGGAAATTTAAAATATTTAATATCACATGGATCTTTGACATATATGTACATACATTTTCCACTTCATTTATATTTTCTGTTTAGTCTTACGCTAATAAGATACAGCTTATTCATACATATAGACAACTATAAAGCCAACTAATACATTGTTTAACATTTCAAATGGGTTAAGTTTTTTTACCCATTTACTATCATAATAATCACGGTTAGATCTCTAGTTTCGTTATATATATTATCTTCGTTTGCAGATCAGTTAGAAAAACTTAATTAAGCAAATTGAGATTAAGAAAATAATTACCGCAAAGTTTGGAACTCTATTCTAATATTTAGATCAACTCATGTATATATATTGAATAGGCGTGGGAAAAAAAAATCAAAACCGAAGAACCAAACGGGAACCGAACCGAAATACCTGAAACCGGAATTGAATCAAAACTCTTAAAAACCCAAATGGTACCTAGATTTATATATAAAATAACTGAACTGAACTGATAACCGAACGGATAACCGAACGGATAACCGAATATATAAAAATATTAATTATATATACATATAACATAACCAAATATATTTTATAATTAAAAATTCTATTAAAATATTTTAAATATTCAAAAAAAATTATTATAAAATATTTGAAAGTAACCAATTTTTTATCCAAAATATTTAAAGTAACCGAAAATATCTAAAAGTTTTATCTAAATCATCCTAATTATTTGAAATTTTATCTAAAATATTTGACATTTAATCTAAATTACTCTAAGTATCCAAAATAACCAAACTGGAACCGAATGAGAACTGGATTTTATCGGATATTCTCCGATTTATAGTTTTACTATCCGAACTAAACTGAACACGAAACTACTCAAACTGAATCCGAACTAAAAATAATCAAGTAGTAAATTATTCTTCTTCTAGCTCTTACATGAATTATCCGATACCTCAAATATCCGAACCAAACTGATAACTGAAATGGCCACGCCTAATAGTGAATATACAAACATGTAACCATTTTAAGAATATAAGCCAAAAAAATCAAAAGAAATGATGACACTCATTACTCTCAATCCTCGAATACAGGCGTAGCATTAGGAAATCGTCATAAATACCATTAGTGTCGGATCGGAACATATAATTAGGATTAATGTATACATTATCCTTGAATTTTAAAATTTCAGGTGTAGTCAATAATTTATTAACTATAAAATACTTCATGAATATATCTGTAAATAATATGTACGTATAATCAAGATTTGCCAGTGCGTAGATCCCGATTACATATTATTTTATCTATCAAATTTGTTACAGTATTAGGTTTTTACGTACTGCGCGGAACGTACTAATATTATTGATTCTTTTATAAAGATCGAAAAAATTCACGATCGCACATTCACTGGCTTCTGAAGAACATTCCATGGTACAACTTAAACGCATGTGTGTTCCTCACCAGGTAAATGCGTTCACAGTGTATTTTCTAACATAACCAAAACGTATGGTCTTTACTCTTTATTATGTAATAATAACTAAATTGCTGATAATAAAATATGCACCTAAAGCATTTCAAGCATATAATTTAAGAGAAAACTAGACGAAAATAATATCTTGATATGGGTTTCTAAAATTCTCTTTTGAACAACCATAAAATATAGAAGAGTTATCCGGACGAGCTAGCTCAACTGGTAACAACTCAGACATTTGTCTGAGAGGTCACGAGTTCGAGCCTCGGGCGGGAAGGAGTGTCCAGGGCCCTAAAAAGGTACAGAAAAAGGCTGGCTCTGGGCCTAGGAGGGGATTAAGGCGCAAGGCCCGAACCCATCCTGGTTAAAAAAAAAAAATATATATATATATAGAAGAGTTTAATCCGAAGTCAGGCTAAGTCTAAGATTATTTCTATAATGTTTCCATTTTAATTAAATAGATATGTTATTATAGAATACATTTGAGTATAATATAAATGAATTATGATTTAGATAATTACTTTTGTCAAACTATTTGGATTTAGATAAACAACTTAAAT
Source organism: Sinapis alba (assembly GCA_012274485.2). Classification (NCBI taxonomy): domain Eukaryota; kingdom Viridiplantae; phylum Streptophyta; class Magnoliopsida; order Brassicales; family Brassicaceae; genus Sinapis; species Sinapis alba. Next base: position 10,219 of record MU106337.1, on the reverse strand, counting down.
CTAAATAAAACTTGTTTTTGTTTTTTTTCTTATTGGGTCAGAATAATTTGGATGATTTGAATAAGAAAAGCTTTGCCCAAATATATCAGAGTATATTTTTTCCCAAAAATATATCAGATATTATACATATATTTTTTTCTGTCAAAGATAGTATGCGTACCTCTTATATGATTTGGACTTGTGATTGGCAAAATGATGATTGAGATGCTCTTTCTTTCACTCTACTATATTTTGTTGGTAAGAGTTGTATGAGTATCCAAGGTAGATGTGAAAGATAGAGAGACCCACCACTAGTGTTTCGCAATTGTCATATCTATGTGGTGGCTTTCGCAGTATCAAACATATAAACAAATACATATGCTTTTTAATTTGTTAGTATATGGAATACTAATATTATACTACAGTATTTTGAATATACAATTTAAGAATGGGTCCTACGATCTAGTGCCACAGACCTGTCCTACAACAAGGTCTTTCACATGCTTGTATTGGGAAGATTTGAAAGAGTATTAACACCTATCTATCTATCCTCTTTGGCAATATGCTTCTGTTTCAGAAAATTATTGAATGTTTCTAGATATAATATACAGAAAATATAAATACATGATCTGAACCTTCTCCAACTAGCTCCACTGCTCCCATGTGCTCTGCTTCTTTTCCTTCTCTCTGCTTCTTTCTTGGGATACTTCAACTCTCCACTCTTTTTCATTTTTGAAGTATTTAATATTTAATGGGTTCATTTATTTTCATATATAAAACGTTTGATCCTCTTTTCTTTTGTGTTATTTATGGACCCAGTCATGTAGGAATATTATATATATTATTAAAAGAGAAATATCCAATAAAAAATATTTCTAAGTTTTTACACTTATTTACAATAACATGCCACTGAAAATTTAATTAAGTTTTTTATTTTAATGTTTGCATTTCCAGTTATTTATTGTGTTTTAATGTTTGTAATTATATATATATATTATATGATCTTAAAGTATGAGTAGCATCAATATAAATATTTTAAATAAAATTAGAGAATTAAATTAGAAATATAAAATTAAATATGTATAAGTTTGGTTATCTTAGAATATATATTCGGGTTCAGATATCCAATCTCTCCTATTTCAATATCCGTTTGGATATTTTGCTACTTCAGTTCGGATTTCGGTTCGGGTTTTAGGGTCGGGTTTGAATATGGGTTCGGATATCGGATAAAATGCCTATCCATATATCTTTACATCTATGTTAACGCATAAAAAAACTTTTTACATAAATATATAAATATTAAAGAAAATGAGTATTTAAATGACATATTAAGTCATACTTATGTATTTATTAATATTTAAAATTCAAAAATATTTTCTAATATACATTATATGAATCTCTATCAAATAAAAATTTCAAATTTGTATACATTATTGGACATAAAATATATGTTTTAACACACAAGTAAATTATTTTTAAGACCAGAAAATATTTTAATTACATTATTATTTAGTAAAAAACACAAATTTTTAATATCCGCGTTGGTGCGTTGATCTTTTTATATTTATATTAATAACTGTAGTGTTTTGATCAGATCCTCCTATATATTAATTGAGAAGTCATTTTAGTGACTTTTGTTGACGTGTCACTCATAGGTAAAGTTTAAAGAAATTGTTATAATTTGATTGGTTGATAACTTTTATTAAATATTTATTTTAATCAAATCTTAAAATGAAAGGAAACTCTATAACCAATTAATACAAATTACCAAAAAACACAAGGTAATATTGCAAATAATAATTTATAGTAACTAATTACATTCTTATGGAAAGAATATATAATGCTTCATCAATTTTTTTTTAAAAAAATTATTTATTTATAATTATTTGAAATATTTAATATTTTTCTTTTAGAAATAATAATAATGGTTGTATATTCTTAGATAAAATAATTAGATTTGTATATAAGGCGTTATTGGAAATTTTATGTTTTTAAAACCCACATAAAATTTATAAATTGTTTTATAAAGATTTTGAAATTATTAAAAAAAAATTTTAATGTTGGCCTACAAAATCTTTTATTTGAGTTTCTAAATAATTTGTGAGACTTTTATCAAATCTATTTATATAAATCTTGAGCACATCTTGTTTGGATGCAAAATTTTAAATGCTTCAAGTCCTAATTATAATTATATAAATGTATATTATAATGATTTATAAATCATATAGAATTAATATACATTTATTATTTTTATCAATTAAAATAGAAGTAATTTAAGTGATTTATGGTTATCATACTTAAATAAATTATTTAAATTATATAAAATTATAACACACTATTTATTTATATATTAAAATATAAATTATTTAAGTGATTTTTTGTTACATATACGTTTATAGTTTAAATCTTACAATTTAAATAGTTGATATTTTAGATTTTTATTTATTTTTCAATGCTAATATATATATTAGTTTTACAATCAATTATATACGAACTTTTGATTTACATATTTTTTAATACCTAACATATATATAAATAAAATTGAGTTTTTAGTCATACATCTAAAACTTTTGTTTTGCCAATTTTTTTACAGAAACAAATAAAACAATTATATTTTGTTAAATTTAAAATAAATTGAAAACAATCAAACAAATAAAAGAAACATAAATAAAACTAATCATCAATAAAGATGTTAAAGCTATAGAAGTCTCTAACCATCTTCTTGAAACTACAGAAAGTACATTTTGTATGACTATCACTTTCATTTTTTCATCTGTTAAAATAAACTAAAAGAAATCTACAACTAATTACTTGAACCAATTATAATAATACTTGCATTTAAGAAAAATAGTTTAATGACTTATATTTATTTTATTGAACTATCTCAAAATTTCACAGCTCTTCTAAAAATATATACTAAATTTTTTGATTATCAAACTATTAAATTTTAAAATTTTAATATTTCTAATTATTATTCAATAATTTTTATAGTATTATAAACATAACATGTACTTTTTTATAATATTATCATCCGCGAAATCGCGGACAAACACCTAGTATGGGATTAATCACTCTAACCATTTTACTCCCAAGCAGAATAGTTAAAGTGATGATTGTCTTTTTCTTTTGATTAACCAAAGGTATCCGGTGGGCGAGATCTAAGTGACTAATCTTACAAAGATTTATTTACCAGTAGTAGGCAAGCCTGGTTGCTTTATGTGGGAGTTAAAGTCCCATGCCACCTAACCACATGAGAAGTTAAGCAATTTCACACCGAAAGAAAATCGATCCGATTAATGAAACGATTCTTTATTCAGTGAAAACCATTAGACTGCCATGATGTAGTTCTAGGGTTGATTGTCTTTGCTTTCATGTTTTTAATTCTTTTTTGATGCGGAACCAAGAATATAAGAGCACCATTAATGGGGTATCTTAAGAGGGTCTCTTGCACTGTTTGCGGGCCCCAGTGGGGTTCGTGAACAGTGCAAGAGACGGTTCCTAAAATTCTTAAATAAGAACCGTCTCTTGCACTGTTCGCAGGTCCTACTGGCACGTGTCGACCCACGATTGGTTTGATTTTTTTTTTTTTTTTTTTTTTTAAAAAAAAAAAAAAAAAAAAAAAAAAAAAAAAAAAAAAAATTAAGATACCCAAGTGGGTTTTACCGTTAAAGATGCTCTAAGTTCTACATTTTGTTATATCACATTTTGTAAAATCTCAACTTATTCACATTTTTATGATTATCATGCGGCATGCCAAATGTCGTAGACGAACTTTTCAAATTTCGTGTAGCTAAAAATAATTTAACTAGTGGGCTCACTCGTTTGCGGATATGGGCCACTACTTTCGCCACTCTGTGATTTAGCTACGAGACCCATAGAAACTGTTAATGTTCACTTCACAGTTGTGCGCGTCGAAATAATACCCTGCGATACGCGCGTTTTCTTTTTGCTCGTATAGACTTTTGAATTTACGCGCGTGAAGTTTTATGGGCCTAATTATTGGGCCTTAAGAACCCTATAATTTAACGGCAGTAATTTAACCGGCTTCCATACTAAGGCTGGTCAAAATCTATCATACTAAAAAAAAAAAAATTGTAGACTGAAACCCATAAAAATAAATCAAAAGGTAAAATGATCAGGAAATATATTTAGTAATTGTATTAATATCATCGTTTATTTTATTTAAATAGTTTAACTATTGGAGCTTTTTTATATTTTCATTAGCTGTTTTAAGGAAAAAAAAGAATAAATTAACTGGATGATTTTGTTCATACAAAATTTGTTTTTTATAACTGTTTTATTATTTATTAATTATATTATACGTCTAAGAACGAAAATGAACCAATAGTCTCTAAATTAAATCATACTCTTATGTTTTTTAACATATTGATTTCCTAGTTCTTTCACACAAATTGGAGTATTTGCTAATGCAGTTTATCAAAGTTCATTTGCGTTTATGAGATATATTGTAAAAACAAATTAGGTTTTAAAAAGTTAAATAACGCGGGATGAAAATGTGGGAAAAAAAAATAGGTACTACATTGACTGGTCTTCTTTTACAATACCGTTAAACAGTGAAAACGACCTTAACCGTGATGTAAAATTCTGATCATCTCTTTTACTCTTGTCTACTTCTCAGTTTTCACTTATTTATTTTATCTAAATCAAAGGAGAAATCACAAAAAGGAAACAAATGACAAATTATATGTTTCCTATGTCCAACGGTGAGAACAGTTATGTCGGTAGGTACAATAAAAATGTAGGGTAAAGTAACATTCACTGACGTATACGTTTGTTTTGGAATTTTCTTGCCGAGGTTTTTAATCTACTAGTATCATAGTATATATTAGAATTTGTTTTGTCTAAATTGTTATTTATATCTTTAGCTCCAACTTAATATTCAAATTGTGTAGTTACCAATCACCATTGTAAGTTAAATGTGATCATTTCTCAACCTTCTAATCGGTTTATTCTAGAAAAAAACTATAAGTTTTAAGTAAATATAGGTATCGAATTTAATGTAGGTTTCAGTTGAAAGGGACCATATAGGGATCCATCCATCCCTACGAACCAACCAACTTCACTGTTGGAATTTATAATTCTCGTTCGAATATCAATTTATTTTTCCCCTTGTAGACCCTTAGGTGTTTGGGACTTTACCGTCCGACTAATTTCCCTAAAACTAGGGACAATAGCCGGTTGCTAGATCTTCTCCTAGACAGTGAACGTATTCTAACTGGGAACCTCTAATATAAGGACATCTTTAACTCAAATTCTTAAAGGGATTTTTGTACTGTTCATGGACCCCATTTGAAATTTTAGGGATAATGATGCTCTAAGTGTCTCGGGTCCTTTCAGCTCTTCCTGATTTGTTCGGATCAGTTATGATTGCAAATATATTCACAGCCTTTCTCCATGCTCTAAAACGGTTGGCTTACTCATCAACTCATGCTGTTCAAGTACCACCATCCCTCCTCAATAGATCCGGACATGTGCGACCACCGCCACACCACCACCAGAAGAACGTCGCCGGAGATACCAAGAAATCGTGATCCGCCACATCGGAAGTATTGAGACTACCTAACCCACAGATGAAGCCCACATAGAACGTTCCATGCATATAACAACCATATTTACAATAAATACAAATAGGAAGATAAAAACAAGTAATACGAAATATAGAGTAAAGAGCAATCGATATTAATTAGTATTTTACATGGTGTGAACAGTAGAAAATCATTTCAGGTTTAGCTAGTTTGAACTGTTAATTTTAGTCCGACTACATCGTTACGATTGAGGAACTATTAATGTAGTCAAAAAGTTGATATATACATAATATATATATATATATATATTATCAGTGTGCTAGTAGGTACTCTCAAGTCTCAGCTTTAGGTGGAAATCCATAACTTTTTGGATGACAATTTGAAATGTGTCTTTCCAAATAATTAAACAAAATTCCACTTTATCTATTAATTAACTTTGTCGAGTAGTTTTAACCAACCTAACAAGTCAAAGGTTCATGTCAAAAGCTCTTCATTTCCTATATTTTCTTAGTGAAGTTTCTCGTGTGCCTACGTAATAATACTCAAATTCAACCGATTAAACTACTTACTTTTTTTAATTCTAACTTTAACTCCTTAATATACAGTTGCATCCCGTAAATTACAATAATTTTTACCTTTAACTACGAATGACACGCATACATGTAATATAAAAGGTCTTAATTAAATAAGCTGAAATATACTTCTTTGATTCTAACATTTTTTTTCTTATTACACAAAAAATGTTACTTTAGATTTTTAATGCAAATATTTACTTTCAGTTTGAAATTAATTGCAAACTAAATTAATTTTATAAATAATTTTATTTATCTTAAATACTATTGGTCAAATATATGTAATTAAGAACAATTTAAATATATTTCAATCACTTTTTTAATATGTATGGAAAATATCAAAGTAACACTTATATTGGAACAAAATAAGTAATTTATTGTAATTAAGACTTAATAGTTGCATGTTTGAGTTAAACCAAAATAGTATCGGATATGAACCCTAGCTAGCTCAACTTGTAATCAATATATAAGAAACATATAATAGATAATTAAGCAGAAACCCTGCTGGATCAACCTCTCGCAGGAGATTGTTAAATGATAGATAAAGCACAACTAATCAACATATATCTTATTTATTCATTAATCAAGCTCCTAATAATGGCTGCTTGTGGGCTATTAGGATCAATGGTCTCCAGAAGCTGAGACAGCCGATCACTAAGGTCATCGGCTTCTTTGTTCAAGTTTCTTATGTAGTTGCAGGTCTCTTGTAACACTTTCGATGCTGATACCTATATATTTTAAAGAATGTTCATTTTATAGTCAGAACCCAATTATATATCCAAAACAATATTAGCATGCAATAATGATGTGTCTTAATTAATATGTCTAAAAGATCGAGACGCATACTGCTATAGACATATATACACTACAATTTTATGCATTGTTATAAATATAAAGCTTAAGATAAATGCTCATCACCTACAAAATTAAACCAAAAACTAAGACATATTTTACCATTGGCTCATTGAGGGCAAATGGAAGGAGCGACGTGTACTAAAAGAAAAAGATGCTTCCATATATAGGAACCGGTCTATTTCTTTTTTTTCTGAAGCTCGTCCTTTTCTTGTAATACCAAAAGAATAAGTCGGTGCTGTACATAAATGTATTGAATTGATAGTCCGTGAAGCAACATAGTCGTCTCAAATTCAATGCAATAATCAATTATCTATAAGGCGATGATTATTACGGAATTCTTAAAGTCGGATTATTAAGGTAATATAAGAACTCCACCCTAAAACCCCTGCAATAATTATGCTCTAAGTGAAATTAGTTATAAGTAGCTTAATACTGAAGTTAGGGGGAATAGGTCTTTTAGAAACTTCAAACTGCAATCTCCCACACATTGTTACTACTATATGACTATAACGCGTTATACTCCAACATATTGTATATGTGATTTTTTTTCAATGAACATAGTAACTAACCCTGAGTAAACACATATCATAAAATTTAAACTTAGATACATATAGTAGCTTTTAGAAAATAAAAAAAAAAAAGATTTTACCGTGCTGGAACCACGGTTCTGGCGAATCTCTGGAATAGACTGTCGGAGCTTTGAGATAAGATCAGTGATCTGATCATCGCTAATCCTTGACGATGAGATTGCTTGTCTCGACCTTCTGCTAGACGACATTTTTATAGAGAGCAGTATAATTGTTAACGCTTGTGGGTTAGAGAAAAAGTATAATTGTTTGTGCTTGTCGAGTGAAAGAGAGAAGTAAGAAGAAGAAAATGATGTAATTATATAGAAGGCTAGGACCTCTTCTAGAGAGAGATACATAACGTAATACAATAAATTTAAATCGGGATGTTGGATATGGCGAAGACAAGGGCATAGAGAGAGCAGTGGTTTGGAATTGGTTTCTTGGATACAAGACACGTGAATTACCATATATCAGATTGTGATGTATAACTAAAACACTTAAAATTATGTGTTCCAAAAAAAGAAAAACTAAAACACTTAAAAGCCTCACATCAAAAATTTTGTTATTAGTTATTTAAATTTTTGTTATAAAAAAATACAAATTATCATAAATCATACGAATAAAAAATCTCATTTGGTGTTACAAAAAAAAGTCTCATTTAATAGTTCAAACTAAAATATAAAACTTTTGAGAAAATGTATTATAATTTCAAAATCTGGATTGATTGAAAACTTAATACTTAAATTTTAAATTTTGCATTAAATTTTTAATACGATTATAAATTACTTAAGTTATTAAAAAACTCCCACTGAATTTTTTTTTATTAGTGGTTGAATTTTTTTATAAAAAATATAAAAAATCATAAAATTATATGAGAAAGAAGCTTTATTTAATAGATAGTCATATTAAAAATATATTAATATCATTTATATTTAATTATATAGTATATAAGATAGATAAAAGTGATTTGAATTTATTTACTAAAAAATAATTATAAACATATAAGAGGGATTGTTTTGATTTATGTGTTATACTAATTTAGTTATGTACATAATAATTACTAGTTTCTCAATTATATAATATATTTCTTATTTTATGATTTTATAATATATAAAAGAACGTAAAATAAATAATAGTACATAAAATAATTTGTATATATAATATTTATTTCGTGCAAATCGCATGTTTTAATCTAGTAAGTTATTTATTTTGAATTTCCCTCTTGGTAATAAGACATATGAGGATGATATATATCATTAAGTTTTATGACCTAACGAAATGACCACAAGATTTTTTTTTAAAAAAGAAGATTAATTTCCACAGTTTGTAAATTGTCATTTGAAATATGTTAGAAGCATAGAAAACAAATATTCACAGTGGAATCCATTTCTGATTTCAACCAATAAAATAAAGAACATTAAAATATCGTCACTTGCTTTATAAGAGCAACATTATTGCATGAGTTCTTAAAAAAGGTTACTTATTACAACTTTCCATTGGAGAAGCCCTAATATTATACTAGTGTAAAGTTTTCATATAAAGAGTGAGAGAGGGAGAGAATCAATTATATATTCGATCGATGATACGTAAAACCAAGAAGATTTTGTGTATCAGTTAGTCATATATATGGTAAATGAAAACAATGACTTCACTTGGGTCATTTTAGACCACTAGATAGCATATATTATCCTATAATAAATCACTAGGGAGGGGCCGGTCTTAGTCCAAGCTCTATCACGTGTGTGTGTAACTGTGTATGCTTACAATATTTATTTACATAAAATATGTACCTATATAAACTTTCACAGTACCAAACCCATTACTTCGGCCCTTTCTGAGAGAGGTAATTTATAGAAACTCGAACTCCTCAAACCCATTACCAAACCCATTATTGCTAAATATCTAAACGCATGGTGATGGTGATGATATGCAAAACCTATAAATAAAAGATGATGATAAGTAGATGCATGCTAGACCGGTGATGTGCAACGCCGAATAAAACATTGGTCTCAAACTCCTAAAATTTTTGAAAAAAGTTATATAATCATAAACTACCAAATTTGTATATAAAAAATAATTGAAATCTTTGTTAGATCACTGACAGCTCTTCCCCCCCCCCCCCCCCCCCCCCCCCCCCCCCCCCCCCCCCCCCCCCCCCCCCCCCCCCCCCCCCCCCCCCCCCCCCCCCCCCCCCCTCCCCCTTCTCTTCTAATCAGGGCGCATCCCCATTTTTCACGCCCCTCCTCTCCCACATGACATTTTTGTCTCTATATTTTTATTTTACAGTAGCGAGTTAAACCTTTTATTTAAGAAGTTTGTTGTGCTAGAAATTATACATAATTAGTTTTTTTTTGTCATCAACTTAGACAGATTCAACTAGGACACTGGCAACTTAAACATAATTAGTTATATATTACAAAACTGTTATAGTATTCATACTGAATATTTGCATGAGGTGAACTGTGTAATACTATAGAATTTTATACAGTTTCAACATCTCAATTTCTTTGATACAATAGGAGAGTAGACGGGTGTCAGAGTCACGACCCCCACCAAATATCCACAACTTACCGCAATAGTTTTTTATTTGGGGGTACAACAAACAACAAATGTCTATTTTTTTACTGTGAAAAGAAGAAAGATCAAAGTGATGCATGCCAGGAATCTCGTATATGACTTACGAAGTTACGATAGATCT